>JASANF010015925.1:0-48487 GCA_030248245.1 Trissonchulus sp. WLG1_4
AGGCCGTGTTTACATTGAGCTTTTTTTCAGCTGCTCGAGCAGCTGAAAGCTGCAGCTTTTTTTCAGCTGCTCGAGCAGCTGGAAAAAAGCTGGAGCAGCTGGAAAAATGCGGATAAGTATGGCGGTCACTATAGACTAGCTGCTCCGTTGTCATGACAACGCTGCAGTTCCGGCTTTTTTTCAGCTGCTCCAGCTTTTTTTCGACGTTTCCGGCTTTTTTGCAGCTGCTCGAGCAGCTGAAAAAAAGCCGGAAATGGCGAAAAAAAGCTGCAGCTTTTTTTCAGCTGCTCGAGCAGCTGAAAAAAAGCTCAATGTAAACACGGCCTAAGCAATACATCAGTTCTTTATTTCCATGGGAACAGAAGCTAAACCATTTATGCTGTTTATTTGCATTTCGGGTACGTAATACATGACATATTGCATACTCACCAATTGTATTGTCGTTTCGAAACTAACCTATTTGTCATTACTCTACTATTTATCTACACAAACCGCCGCCTCCAAATTTTTATTTCCGTCACACTCCAACCAAAACAGTGATTAATGACCACTTTTACGGTCATACTTTTCACCCGTAAACTATGCGTACACAAAACTCGACCAATTAAATCTACTAAACACTTCACATTAAGTACGTATTCACAGACCACAAAAAAGTCCTCAGACTAATCTGAGGCATTTTACACATATTACGTACACGATAGGTTATCCTCTGGCCACCCAAGCCAAACCCAGGCCTTACGTAACTAGACAACCCCGCCCAAGGCCAACCTCTCAGGCTGGCCAACCATATGAAATACACATGGCCAGCCTTATGAATACGTGTAAATCCCTACCCCAAAGTGGCACCCTTTCATCAACCAATAATTTCACTCTAGATTCTTATCAAAAGGAGCAAGAGCTATTTTGTGGACCAGAGATCAGATTTGGGGCTTGGCTGACGATGGGGGTTCTATATTTTTATTAAAAGATGGGGTGGGAGGCACGTGGCAGCCGAAAATAATTTTTCCCCCTATTGTTCAGTTTGACCGGCACTACAAATTTGTCGAAAATTTGCCGATAATTGGATGATATTTTAAGGAAATTTGAGTGAAATTCGTGAGAAAACGATAAGATAATTCGTTGAAAATTTGCTGATACGTTGATGATCTTTGATCGAAATTTGGATGAAATTTGTAAGAAAAGAGGCAGATAATTAGTTGAAAAATGGTTAATAACTTCGGGTTATTCGTCAAAATAGTGGGTTATCTTCGCATGAACGCTGCAAGTTGTCAGTGTTGCAAATAAGATTTATAATTTTCTTGCAATTATCTTGCTGTTTTCGGGGGGTTGGGTTTCCTGTGAATTTGGCCAATTTTTCAAATGGAAAGGGGTCAGGTTGCCTTTGTTTTGATTCTGAAAAAATTTAACCATTATTTCCACTCTATTTAAACACGTTTTGAACGGTAAAAACGCTGGTTTTAAAAAAATTGCAAAAACGTCCCTCACGGAGGGTTCAGTTTTAAGGCGGTCGTATCTCAGAGAGTCCAAAAAATGAAATAGGGGTTCTTGAAGCAAAAATGCTTCCCACAAGGTGCTCTACTTAAAAAAATAGGTCCACTATTCCCCCCCCCCCAACTGCATTTAACCAGAAATTTCCGCCACGCCAATGCTAACGTTTCGGCCCAAATGGGGTAGTGATAGGATTCTACATTTTTATGAGCAGATAGGTATGAACATGAAGCTCGTGTTAGCCCTTGTAAATGTTGTATTGTAATATATATGTAATAATAAATAGGCCTCCCTTGCGCTTCCGTTTGTCCGGCTGACTCGGTGTGTGGAAGTTTGAAAGTGATTTATGCCAAGTTTGTTTGGGTACTCCGTTCGTGCGTTGCTGTTTGGAATGTCTTGGTCCTGGAAAACAAAGCACAGTGACAGTGCTGCGCTAGTGCAGTTTCTGAAGCGTAAGCTAAAATTTAGTTATTTAGCAAGTATATATATATATATCTACTTGGTCTAATTTATTTTCAAGTGTTGGGTGTTGGGTAGAAAGTGCAATTGTGTGGCGTTTCTTAATGAGCACTGAGTGTATACAGCGGTAAAAGTAGGTCCCACGCCCACCAATTTAGTCTTATGCCCAGAGATGCACGGGGGAAATCGGCGAGGGGGGTGCCCGAACCTGGCGGAACTGGGGTGGTCTCTAGTTTTGGCCATTTTTCGGCGACAGCCGAAAATTTCTTGCAATTTTTCGATTTTCAACCATTTTTGGGGTATATACTTTTTGGCTGCAGGCGAAATTGACGCCACAAAGTTTCAAATTGTTTAATTAACAATTCCATCAGATTTTTCATTCATATATACCAGGCTCAAATAGAGAAAAAAACTACAGTTTTGTTTCAGAGGATGGAGTTCTGAAATCGCCGCGTGTGGAAAACGCCATGTTGTCTGTGGACCGAAAACACTACACCCGTGGGAACCTGGCAGCCTATATGGACTTCCCCCAGAGCATCGGATATGGAGCCACTATCAGTGCACCACACATGGTACATACCAGGGATCGACCGGAGTTCCGGTTCCGGTTCCGGTTCCGGTACTTTTTGGTTCCGGTTCCGGTTCCGGTTCCGGTATTTTAAAAGTACCTGAACCGGAACCGGAACCACTATTTCTCTGACGAAGGATTTTGCTTTTAATTTTGTGTTGTTCGTCCATGAAAATTTTCCGATAGGCCTCCAACTGACCACAATTGGCCTAAAAATCAAAATTTTCTTCAGATTTTGTTCTGGCGAGCCTCTTGCGACTCTGTAGCTAGTTTAGTCTTCGTCTTGTTTATTATTCTCTTTCATCAAAGCTCATGCGTTCAACATATTGTGTGCTGTGCGCGTATATATAAATATTGCATACTTATACATGTAAAAATACAATACAAATTTAAAGATACACTAGCTTAATACATTGTTATTGTTTGTGCTTTATTGTCTTAAAATGGATATTGCAATATTTATAGTACTAGTATATACTAGGACTACATACAAATAGCTTTTGATTTTTTATTCTAGCATTCTTATGTTATTCTTTATATATATCCTTAAGGTTATCCTTAAGGTCAACCTTAGTCCTTAAGAAATTGTCAACAAGGGTCCCCCCCTTTGGTTTTTATCGCCCCGCCGAAAAAATTTCTTGATACGTCTCCAATTGACCAAATTTTGCCTAAAAATCTAAAAAGTTTCGAATTTTTTTTCTGAGGGCGACCCTATCCAGACCCCTGCATCTCTATGGCTGACTGCTCCTTGTTATTATCTTTCATCAAAGCCTAGCATGTCTACAAAAGTACATTATGCTGAATGTACTTGTATAATACACTGTACCTGTCGGAAAAAATTTCTGATACGACTTTAGTTATCCAAATTCGGCGTAAACAGTTAAAAAATCTCCCATTTTTTTTCTGGGGGCTACCGCCCCCAGACCCCTGCAACCTGTGGCTCACTGATCTTGCGTTTGCACTGCGAATTAAAATGCTAAATTACTGTAAATACTAAAATAAATGTCAAAAGTGTATTTAAGTGTATAGAAAGTCAAAAGTGTATAGAAGGGTTGCATATAAAAAAATGTGAGTAAGTGAACAAAAAATTTTTTTGAAAATATTGCAAAATATAGGGTCTTTTTGAAGGGGTTCCGGTTCCGGTTCCGGTTCCGGTATTTTTAGGTGGTTCCGGTTCCGGTTCCGGTTCCGGTAGTTTTAGGGTTCCGGTCGATCCCTGGTACATACATATATATTACGTTACGTATATACGTACCTAGATATGAGCACAATGAATATTCCATTGTGCTTTTAGCGTAGTTGGGTGAGAATTGAATGGGTTTAGCAAGTTGCGTATATAAATACTAAACCCTAAAACTTGTTAGGTGGAATGCAGAAAGGCAGTCTGATATTAAAATCGGTCTAAAGCATTTTTATTTCAGTAATTTGAAACATCGTAACGAAAAATTCCACACGTGTTACACTGTAGGTTAGAATGTTACTTTTAGACTGCGGTTGACAAGACTGCCTTTATGCATTCCACCGGTTTCAGTCTTGTCTGCTTTTATTGATTTGATATTAATTTTGCTGTTCATTAATTTATTTACTTATTATACGTACGTATACGTTGTTGACTTGTTGTGTGGTTTGTTGTGTAATTTGTTTGATGTATATATATCTAGCACGCGTTGGCTTTGGAACTGCTGAAAGATCACCTGCATGAAGGGAGCAAGGTGCTGGATGTGGGCTCCGGATCTGGCTATCTCAGCGCGTGCTTGGCAGTCATGGTCAGTACCAGAACAACCGCATCACACATTCACAGACGCACATGAGGCGGAAAACCATGCATTGAACTGGAGGGGATTGGTTCCCTCAATCGACCCCCCCCCCTCCCCCCTACAGTAACGTAGCCAGGATCCGGATGACGGAGAGGCCAACCTACCTTTTTGGGCGAAAATTTTTCAGATATCGTCTACGGGGCGGGGGGCTGCTACGTGGCCCAAATTTTTCCGAGGGGGGGCGGGGGGCCCAAGCGCTAAGTACGGCTCTGGCCCCCCACCCCCCCTCGGAAAAAAAGCAGCCCCCAGCCCCGTAGACGATATCTGAAAAATTTTCGACCAAAAAGGTAGGTTGGCCTCTCCGTCATCCGGATCCTGGCTACGTTACTGTAGGGGGAGGGGGGTCGATTGAGGGAACCAATCCCCTCCAGTTGAATGCATGGTTTTCCGCCTCCTGTGCCTACGCCCCTACCCCCAGATTTCCTCAGCTGCACATGTGCGGAGACAACCCACCCCCCCCCCCAGTCCCAGATTTGAGTGTGAGACACAAACAGCCCCCCTTGAGCTGACTCAACGGGACGATCCATTCTTGAGCTAATATACCGGGCCAAAACCCCAGATTGTTGTTTTGCTCCTCAGAGATCGTATTCTGCCCCATATATTTATTTATTATAATATACTGTATGAATATGATGAGTTTAGGTAGGATCGACGGGGAAGGTGATCGGCATCGAGCACATCCCGCAGCTGGTCGAGGACGCTGTCAACAGCACGCACAAAAGCAACCCACAACTCTTGGAGGACAAACAACTCATCTTTGTTGGTTAGCACACACTTTTGTCCCTTCAGCCGTATGCCCGTTTATTTGAACTTATAAGCACTGGTTCAGTAAATCAAGCGAAATGCGGCACAAATTGGATGGGTATCGTGTTCACCAGCATGTGCCCGAAGGCGGATACGCCAAAGGATAATTATCTAGCCGCAGGTTACCTTTTTTACCCGTTCAGTCGTGTGTTCGTATGTCCCAATTACAGATAATAGGAGTGTCCAACAGTGAACACTCCCTATTTTAGTATTATTATTAAATTTTATTTAAAGTCGTTGGAGCACTTTGACATCCCGAAACTAGCCCCCCTCCTTCGTGTTGGAAAAATGGTGACGTGAAACTAAAAATTTGGCCAAATGGTTTTGAGTACTTATACTACAAAAGGGAAATATAAAACCGAAGAATTGCTATATAAACACATTGAACTGTTGCAAAAACGCACGTTTTCCGCAAAACTATAATATCTTGTGTTTGTTTGAGTTCAAGTCACTGTACGGTCGGGGCAAGCCCCTCTCCCTAACTTTTCACGAACTCCGGGGCAACCCCCTCCCCCTGAGACTGAGACCCCATATGCATGTATGATTCGAATTCTCATTATTTCAGTGAAAATTATGAATCGAAAAATGGTTTGAAACTTGTCATTTTAGTTGGCGACGGTCGAGAGGGTTATCTCGAGGAAGCTCCGTTTGATGCCATTCACGTGGGAGCCGCCTGCAAGGAAATTCCCAAAGCGGTAGGTTGAAATGGCTGTAGTAACTAAAATTCGCAGATCAATCTAAGGGTCTCCGCAAATTTGGATAATTAATGCAATAAATAAGCTCAAGAGTCAAGAGTTTTTATGACATTTGTGTGTATTTTTCGGTGATTTTGTACCAGATTCACTGTAAGCATGTGTTTTTTGCGTATGTTTTTTTTTATTTGCATGATATTATAATCGTCTGTAATTTCTCACTTCAGCCAACTATTGACCTCAAGTCACTGCGAAGAACTTTCAATGTCTGCCAGTGCAGTTGACACGCAATAATTTGCTAACGCCAACAGTAGTTGAGGGGAATATATTTTTCTGCAACAATTTTTGAGTTAATAACTGTTTGGCTATTATGGACAAACGGACATTCTTACGGTGAATTGTGAACTAGGTGTCAGGCTTAATATGTGAAGCAAACGTATGCACAATTCACGTCACTCATAGTACATCCAAGCCAGTGTAGCTGATTTCTGCATAAATTTTTTCGGCTGAACGGACATACGGCTGTACGTATGAATTGTTTCTTTTTGTATTTTTTAGTTATTTTTTATTTTTCAGTTCATCGAACAGCTGAAACCCGGCGGTCGTCTGGTGGTGCCAGTGGGGCCGGCGGGCTGGTCTCAGGTTTTGCAGGTGGTGGACAAACATGATGATGGCAGTGTGAAGATCAAAGACGTGGTGGATGTACTCTTTGTGCCGCTGACGGACAAGGACAAGCAGTGGCCAAAGTGAGCCACCGGGGCGGAGGGGGGAGGGAAATATTGTGGGGGGTTTTGTCTTGAACGCATTTTATGCTAAATTGTGGGCGAATCCTCAATAGATTAATTGACCTTTTGACCTTGTATTAACACATGGAAACTGAGAACGTAATGTGCGTTAGGAGCGTATGGTTTGTCAAGAGCAAGAGTAGAGGGGTGGTTTCTGAAATTTGGTTGAAGAGTCTTTCAAAATTCAGAGCTCATCCCATACAGTAGGGGTGAAGTTGACCAAGAGCTACAAATAGTGCAAGTCCAAAAAAATGCTCAGTCGTCTAAACGAGGTTGGAATTAGTTTCAGGTGTACAGGAGGTTTGGGTTAATTTCGTTTTTAATCTGCATGTACAGTGTTTTCAGTAACGTTTCTAGTAGCATTTTATTAATCCATTTTACGATGTTTCTTATTCTTTTGTCGACTTTTGTCGAATAGTGTTTCTAGCTGTTTTTTTTTGTTTCAGGAAAAAATGTTGATCTGTTCGTCAATTTCCATCGCAGAGGTTCTGGTGCAAGTTTGGTGTATTAGACTGCAGCTCCGAAACAATTTGTGTTTGTGATAATAATGAACTTGTCTACTAGTCTGGCAAAACTCCGGTTGACTTTGTTTGTGAATACATTTTTTGTATATTTTTAAGTTTTTTCCTGGTCTGTTAGCGGGTACATTTGTGCGTATGCGAAAACTGTGGTCATATGCTACGGGCAAAATAGTTGTATTTTTGACCGGTTTTGTTAATATATATTATGTTAACTAAATGGCTAAGGTCCATATAATATGTATGAGGGGGGATGGGAAAACACCCCGGAAGCAGAGATCTAAAGGAAATTTTTTGCGCAGGTGAGGTGGCTTTTTCATTGTCCCCCGAGCCGGGTTTTCGCAGACAATATTATAATTGTAAAAAATTCAGCCAAAACCGTACTATGAACTTCTTCCGTAAATGAACGTAGAGCTTTTGTAAAAAAAGCATCCGCCCAAGTCCCATATCCAGCACTTTCTGGCACTTGAATGCGGCACTATTTTTTCCAAGCAGTGACGGATATGGTATAGTGGCCTTGTGGGAATGCACTAGCTTCAAGCGCTGCTTCCCGCAGGGCCATAATACCATATCCGGCAGTGGTCGGAAAACACTTTCGCAAAGTGCCGAGGACTTGGACCTAATCACCTAGGCGCTGGTAGCCTTTGTTTTGATTTGTGTTTCTTGTACGTGTGATTGTTTTTTGTCAGTCTACGTTGTAATATAGTTTGCAAGGCCATAACTTGATTAATACTGATTGGTACACGCGTTTTTTGTAGTTTCAATAGTGCCTTACACAGTGTTTGTCTGCGGAAGGGATATAATTACAGTGTTACTCAAGATAAGCATAGGTTATCGTAGACGTTGTTTTTGATAAGTTTTAAGTATTTTAAATTTTAGCTAGGCATCATCCCCTATTTTAGTTGAAAGTCCCCCCTTCCCCCATTAATTTCAGTGTCATTAAAATGTCACATCTTTTTGGGTGCACCGTACACTTGTTACATGTTACTTGTATACAATACGAAATTATATATAGCGTGTAATTTGTATTGTATATATATTTATTAAATGCATACTTGTGTTTTCAGAAATATAATCCTGATTATAACTCTACCTGTATTTACGGAGCTTTATTACATAGATTGTTTAATAAAGTGAAGTTTGACCAAAAAATCTTGAACACTGGGAAAAAAACTGGTGGTGTGATTTTAGCAGCTACTCGCTGTACTCTTGATGGCTGAAGGTTGCTATTTTCGTATTGAAATGCCATGTTTTGTTTACTCTCGGTGTTTTAAATTTTTTAGTCTGACTGCAGTTATTTTGATTATACTTTCTTGGCTGCACTATTATGAGTAGAAATTGTACTTTAGGCTTGAACTTTTGTTTTTGTATTAAAGTCTACTTTTTCTTCGTTTTAAAAAGTACAACACTGTATTTCATTGAAAAAATTTTAGCCAGTTAATGCAGACTTCAGACCATACTTAATGACCAATTCAAAACTTGTTTTTTGGTAGTTAATGTTTTTTGCATACAGGCTACGTTTTTTGCTTTTTGATGTTTCTCTTGTTTTCATATCGTAGTTTTTTTTACATTAATCTGTAATGTAGACGTTAGAGCCAACGTCAAAGTGTACGCTTTTTATTAATTATGCATTGTTTTTGTTATCGTTAATCTTTTGAAATTAAAAACATACCTTTGAAATCACAACAGTAAACTGTAAACATACAAAAAACGTCAAACGCACAGTCTGCAACAGAGAAAAATATGAAGCACAAACGTTTTGAGCCTAGTGCAAATATGATCAAAAAATGTACAATTTTGAACCGGGTATTATAATTAATGATAAAACATATCTAATATCATTACGAGTATGGAGCATCTGAATAGCATATGGTTTTGCTAATCGATTGATAAGCTAAGATTTATGTTGACATTTTTCTTTATATTTTATGTTTATATATATGTGTTGTCGTTGAGTACTGTGTACATAGGCGGTATATTGATTCTTTTATGGAATGTTATACATGCAGTACTTTTAATCTCTGCTGAATCTTATATAAAGGGTATATGCATAGCTTCTGAAAAATCTTTGTATAAAAGTGACAAATGAAATGTTGTTTACTAGGAGACAAACATCACTTTTTTTGCCGAAATCCATTGCTAAACTGTGTTTGTAAATAGTCAGAATTTTACCCTTTTACACACCTAAAATTTTGTGGACTCGTATAGAATCACCACAAATTTTGCCATCGTGTGAAACAGGCGTTACTGTTTCTAGCTGTAATGCTATGTCATTGTACAATGCAATGTATAATTTTCAGCAGGCTGTATATAGTGTTTAGTTGAGTTTGTACTTATTAGTCTAGCGGTATTAGTAAAGCTATTTTTTGTGTTTTGAAGTCAACAGGTTCCGTATGACCTTTTGTTAGGCACACGTTTGAAAAGCGCATATAGCACCTTCGGTATCGCTTATATTTAACGCAATACCATTTTAGAACATTGGATAGCACCCCTGTTAGACGCTATAGTGATTGCGTCGTGTAGCTTAGTCTACCTAATAGGAGTGGGTACCCTCCTCGTTTCAGCACTATGTCTGCTCGAAATCGATGTTTTCTAGTACTGGATTATTGGGATTGATGATGAAACGAGGGTGATACTCATCCCCTGAAATGAAGACACCACCAATTTCGAGCTGGCAGTGTGCTGAAATGAGGGGGTTATTCTCCCGCACCCAATAAAATCAAGTGTTAAAACGCTCGGCCGGAGCAGGTCTAGAAGCGGGGAAAGTTAGGTAACTTAGGTCTGGGGCTTGTTGCATAGAATCAACAGTGATAGGTGCAATAGGCGATAGGTGCGATTGGTCCAATAGGCAATAGGGCCTATCGAACTGCGTTGCATAAAACACCTATTGTCATAGGCGTAAAGTCAATAGGTGAAGTTCAAAAGGTTGCATATGCACACACGCACTCACCTATGTTAAGTTAGAGTAATACTATTGGTAATTTTGTGCTTAATACTGACCGTGTACATGTCATGCTTAATGTTTTTGCTTAATACTGAACGTGTAGAAGTCATGCTTAATGTTTTTAAAGGAATTATTTAACAAGCACGTTTTGCGAGTAAGGTTAAACTAATTTTTGATACCTAGATTTCTGTGGGACAGGCACATGCTTAGAGCACCGAGGATATTCTTCGAATATAAAACGCGGCAGCAAAACTTTTAAAGCAGCACTTTTCATAGCATGAAACACAGCTATGTACGTACATGTCTTCGTGGCTATATCGTGCTTTCAGGTTAGGAGTTTCAAATTTAAGTTTAGCCCTTTAGTGACCACTGCTCAGTGGATCATGTCAGATACCTCGTGATGAACTACCATATCTGGGGCTATGCAACTTGACTAGTCTATTCTAGTGACAAGATCTTTGAGCTTTTTTCATGTGAAATTGTAGGTCTTCGCATTTGGTCGGCAATTTTTAGTCCTACTCTCACACAGCGAAGCCTAAGCTCATTTAAGCAGTGTGCAAATGTGACTTGTTTCATCGCAAAAGTATGTAGTATTTTCTTTATGGCCATATTATGAATTTCGATTGCAACTTCGGCAATCAACTTTCTGTGCATCAGATACAGCGGATATTGTAGTTTATTTCTAGCACTCAACTATGGCAGCCGCACAATATTGCTGTGTTAATACTCTAGGGTGAGGTACTGAGGTATACTGAGCGATGGCGCAAATTGTTCACAAACTTTGAACTTTGAGCCCATATAAGTAGAAAAAGCTGCGTCTTAAACCCCTAAGCGACTTCATTATGTTTTGTTCACCATAAACTTCTCTATCGAATGGTGGTTTAGCGATCTCTCTACGACGCAGGTAGCCCGAGCAGTGGCCAAAAAACTGGTGTCAGACGGATGTGGCCTAGAGAGTGATACTTTGGGCATTAAAAGGTTAATCAGGGATTGTTAAAATACAAATATGAAAAAAATACTGGGTTTTTTCGTAATACTAACCTGAAATCGCTCCTTTTTGAGCTCGTGAAGTAAAATATTTAGTATACACTCAGTTGTTTATATAGTAAAAATTATAAAAAGCATTTATAAACACCTAAATTCGAGTCCACTCTAAAGTATAATCTTTTAAACGGCGGATCAAAAACCCCGCCGTATAAAAGCGTTGCTGCTGTTTGTCAAAGCGAAATAAGGCGCTGACGTCGACGTGTCGTCATAGCCAAATGGCAGGCAACCGCACCAGTTATCTTGCTTGCAACAGCATGGTTTGCCTTTTTTGAAGACTTGATGATATAAGGTTCTAACGTGCTTAATAACAATCTGGGAAACATTATTGTGCCAGGTTTTATTGTTTCTGTATACAAAACTCACCAGCCTTGCATTTGTGCGATGATCTGTGCGCTGTGAAGATTTGTGTCTGTCGGATGCGCTCATGTACACTTACCTAGATTGCAGATTAACACACACCAAGAACAGACACGCACACACATTACGTGTATTTTCAGACCTACCAACATTTCCAGTGCATTAATACACAGCAGCAGAAGATACGTGTTAAATTCTGCTGCTGTAATATAGTATATACGCGGCGGCGTCTACTGCATGTAGATCAGGGTTGAGCACCGGAAAAAACTCCCGGAAAAAAACGGTTTTTTTCCGAGGGCTCGGAAAAAAACGGAAAAAAACTCGAAATTGGTAAGTTAGTCCAGTAATGGGCAATGGGTGGAGGGAACGATACTGCCTTCAAATTTTGATATCCGTGTAACCCTTCATGAACATGGAAATATACGGTTTATTGAGAAGCTATGAAGCTATCCGTTCCTTTTCAGGGTGTCTAACTTCTAAGTGAATATAATGAACCGTGTCTATAATCCCTGCCCTACCTAGGGTTATAAACAGTTAACATGACAGTTATAAATTTTAATATCAAATTTTCCGTGACGTCGGACCAGCTTATTTTATCGGATATAACTTTAGATTTTACCACTTTATCTTAAGTAACCTGGAGCGGCTGTTTCAGTTCAACAGGCCAACAAAACACTACTTGATTTTACAAAAAATTCAACGTTTCACGTGAATTTTTAGCATTTCAATAAGAGCGGATCTCCATTCAATCTTCGAAATAGGATCAACATCGAAACATACGCCGATCTAATCCCCATAGGGCTATACATCTATTTAAGGGATAAATTTTTGTATTGGTACACATACATTTCAACAACAAATCAAAATATTGAACCAGAATGCAACAGCATACAACTTTTAGGCAATTATCCAGGGGTTTCAGCTGTTCTATTTGAGCCAACAAAGCCTTTCTCTAGACGCAATTATGACCTTTTTTGGCGAAAAGTATATAATATGGCGGTTTTCCCGTTTTTTGTGAAAATTCTATGAAAAAATTGTTCAAATTCAAATTAATCCATTTTTGAATTGCGAAGTATATAAATTAATTGAGTTTGAATACACTTTGCAGTTTGCAATGCCAGAACCATTCACTCTCCTGTCGACTTTAGAACCCCCCCAGTAAACTGATAAACTGACAGCGAACTTACCCCACCTTAGTCCTACACTCCTTCCTACCCCACCAAAACCAATTAGACACATTTAAAACAGAAACACTGGCTATTATGGTAGTTATTATTGCATCTATCTAGTCCAGAAAAAGCGTAAGAACCATTGAAGAGTTACCAGTGAATAATAATGAAGTTACTAAGACGCAAAATGTAAAATTACACTTCAGAAGTACTTTACCGTCATTTTTGGACATCTGAAAAAAACCTGAAAAAACTGTTTTTTTTCCGGCAATAATTTTTTTCCGGAAAAAACCAACCCTGATGTAGATACATTTGTAACTTGTGAAGAAACGATGTCTAAAATAGTAATTTTTAATTATTTTAGACAACACAAAGGAGCAAATACTACTGTTGTTTTGACACCATTTTGATACTTTTGATGTAAATATGATACTTGGGTATTAATACTTTTGATACCGGTATCAATATTAAAATTGGTATCAAAAGTATAATATTTAAATTATAGTATCATATTTATATCATATATTCATATTTAAATTATTTCAGAGTATCAAATATCAAAAGTATCATATTTAAATTTTTTCCAAGTATCAAGTATGAAGTACATATTTTATTTAAGTTCCAAGTATCATATTTATATCCTATATAAATTATTTTTCGGTATCAAAACAACAGTAGCAAATACCATTTTTCTTTCTCTAGACAACTGAAAATAATGATTTGGGTTGAATTTTTTATTAATTTTGTGATTTGTTAATGTGACTTACTAAATTTCCTACATAGCAAGGTTTCATTTAAAACTCAACATTCACGAAAGCAATTGGAACAATTTTTTGCGTGTGAATAGAAACGTCCTTTTTCTTTTATAGTGCCAAAAATTAGGTATGCAGGTACCTTTTGTACAGTTTAAGAAATTGCGGAACGATAGGTACCCTGTACACCTTTCGTTACATTTGGGATAATGTTCAATAGGTGCAATAGGCGATAGGCTCTCTTTGCAACGACCGCCTATCGGACCTATCGCAAAAAACCTATCGAACTAGTGATGTAGTGATGAAAATTGCCTATTGAACCTATCGACTGTTGACTGTTTACCTATCGTTTTATGCAACGCAAATGATTAATAGCTATCGACCTATTGCACCTATTTTACCTATAGAACGTTTTATGCAACAGGCCACCGGTTCACACACATACTTTTTACTTTAGCAAAAGTGATCACAGCTAAAGTAAGGTTACTTTTTACTTAAGCGAAAGTCGCTTTCTAGTGGCTGCCATTGACGCAGTTGTCTGTCAAATTCAAATCTTACCAATTAGGATGAAGCTGGATAGGCGGAGCTTCTGATTGGTTTCATTGCAAATGTAAATAGTAGAACGCGTTTCTACTTTTACTTAAGGCCAAAAGTAAGAAAGTAAGTACAAAAGTGCAACATCAGGTGATTTGTTACAAATTCATCATAAACTCATTACGAATTACCTGATTTTGCACTTACATGTGTAAAACTTGTCAAGTTGAGCAACAGACCCTGTATGAATCGAAATTTTTACTTCCCTCAAGTGTGAACCGTGCCTTAGCTAGAATAGGGAAGATCGCCATAGTTTTTAGTCTCCTTAATAATGTACTCTTGGTAAGACGGCTTTATAGATGTACTCTGGGAGTCTGGGTAAACCGGCTTTATAGCTAACTGAACATACTACGTAGACATTAAATTTTTCTAGTTTATTTAGCCAAGTTCTGCTTACAGTTACAAACCTGAAACATCAGTTACAATTCCTAAAGCTAAACTTTAGCTACCACCAAATTCAGCTATTTCTATATTCCCCTTCCCATAACTGCCTAATGTCAGTGACTACTGATTTAATCTTGCGCAACACAAAAACCACTCTTAAACTTTCGTCCAAATTCCTTAGGCAGACAACAGCTGACATTGTGTTTAATGATAGTAATTACAAAGGCAGTCGAAATGACTAAAATACATTACATTACAACCATGTGACACTTTTTTGCTCATCAATAGGTTACTTACTAGGACACATAGACCTGGGTTCGACAAAAAAACCAAGTTTTCGTTTTAATGGTTCCTTACCACTAACAATTTCGACTGACTATAATCTAATGTTTTCGGAGCATACTGAAGTTATACCAATTGAAGTCATCGAAAAATTATCGACTACTTATGCCGAAATTTTCAAAACTACGGGGTAATGGGGTATATATTCAAATTTTAAAGGGAGCAGGAATGCAGTTGCACTACAACACAGTATAAGCTTTTCTTGGCAAATATTGAAATTTTGTTCACCAATATTTTGAAAATAGCGGCCATCAGATTAAAAAATATTGGCGCTAGGAATGAATTTTTAGCGAAGACTTGAGCCATTATCCCAAATCTATCTAGGAAGGACCTATTTGCCCCCATCTCAATTAGTCCAACACTGCGCCAAAACTGTGTTATTCTCTTCCTTACGTACTCTTGATACCAGTCATTATAAACCACAAATATACAACCCCTCAAAACAACCATTTGAAAGGCATTTACGTATAAAACACGGCAAAACTCAAAAGACATCTGAAATTGCCCTATTCATAAAGTTTAACGGTGCTCCTCTACGCAAGGTTTGCATTGACAAATGACTGAAAATAAAGGTTTAAAAAGTCTGAAAAAAAGTTTAAACTTTTCTGCTACACACCTCAAACCACGAATTTAAGTAAAACTTGCGAAAAAAACACGCACCTTCCCACCAACGAAAAACAGCTGCTGACCGTTGATAAGTCAGATGAATGATTAATTTAAGTAGTTTTTACAATAATTTTACGTAGTTTTTGTTCAATATTTTAAATAGTTGGAGTTTTTGTTTATTTTTTAAAAATTTACTGAGGCACAATACACAAGTTATGAAACAATCAAAGAATTTAACACACTAGAAAGAACTAAAAAACATGCGAGTCTTAATAACATACAATTATGATGAACACAAAACCGAAAAAAAGCGCAAATCGACCAAACGAATACCAAATTCAAGTTGAAAGTCTAAAGGTTTTTCAAAGTGATTACACAAGTGAAAACTCATGTTTACAACTGCTATTTTTATCCTAACCTCTAGTTTTTTCACCATTAAAAATTGGACCAAAAATATACATTCTTCAGCTTAAATTGCCTGTTCAACTCAAATTTTAACGAAAATAACTACACTGTACTTCAAATTGGACAATCCGATAAAGCAACATGTCTTAAAAAATATCGGCAGGTACGTTTAAGTTTTTCAGTAACTTCTGACATTAAAAATAAAATGGGAAACGTAAAAATTATATTTTTGAGCAGTTTGGATCAAATTTATTGTAGCTGCAATTACGAAACCATCAGTTATAAAATCTTGGTTTAAATCCAACGACAGACTCCACTATTACATTGACACAATATCATAACAAAAAAGTAAAACAAATGCAAAAACAAAATGAGTTATAATCCTCAGAACATAATAAAGGCGGTTACAATACACATAATAATAAAGCATAACAAAGAGATGGAAAATGTACAACTAAAATAGCACCAGTCCAAAAACAAAGTAACAAAAGACCAATCAATATGAATATGGTAAGTCACAAACTCACAAACCCCATTCATACTTAACAACCTTCTAAGGCGTTAAAAGCACGCAAACAATTACGGTACGAAAAAGCGATCGTTTTTTAAGCAATTATTAAAAGTTATTACTCTTAAAAAAACTAATATAATACAAAAGATTGTCTTATCAACAATTTACAAAAAATATTGAACTCGCTGTTTTAGCATTAAAGCATTTAGAAGAGTCTATTTGCGTCAGGGACACAAAGCTTGAACGGAGCTTTCAATTGCGTGATAACAAAGTTTTAGTTTTGCCTGACATTTACATACTTAATTTTTATTATGAATACATACAATATAGCTAATATTAAGTACAGAGTATAAACTTTATGTGCATAAAATCAGATTATATCATGTTAGATTAACTTAGCTATCAATATAACTGTGGCAAGTATGAAGTTTATAAAGTACTGTACAAGTTTCAAATTGAATTAACTACGGAACAAAAAACAATTTCACAAAAAAAGTATTTGATACTTAGCACAACAACGGCAGTTATATTAAAAGGACAAAAAATGCATATCAAAATGGATAAAATTAGGCACATAATTTTGATGCATTTTTGAAAACCACAATATGCAGAAATACACACAATAATATCTAAAAAAATATCTATTTTTAAAATCTGAAAAACCTATTAAAAGACTCTGAAAAGCCAGAAATGTTGTCCAATCAGCGAAATAAAAAAAAACAAAATACAGTTACAGAACAAAAGTTTAAAGTACGAGATTTAAGAGATCCAGCGTTAATACAGCAGCACAGTAAACATAAAAACAGTAACAAGCACAAAACCATAGGCAAGACAAAAACAGATCCTGCAATCCCAGAAAACAAAGCAAAACTGCAAAATATATACAAAAACAATATGACGACTATTTAATAAAAACTAAATATAATAATATGTAATCAATTAATGGTAGCTCTAATAATACATAATGCGTTTCACAACAAATGCAAATTAGTTTCTTCGCAGATTTGCATTCCATACACACATACATTCGCTAGTTTTTTGTACCTTAATTAGGTGTTGGTAACGCCTACGGTTATATTAATATTTCCTTTCAGGTAAAATCGAGAAAAAACGACCAACTTTCGTGATAATTATATATATATATATATATATATATATATATATATATATATATATATATATATATATATATATATATATATATATATAATCATAGTCGTGTTACGACTACGAACACCTGATGTTACTGTAAATTTGGAATCATTGTAATCAACTGTAATTGTAGCCCTTAGAAGGCCTGACACAGGCCGAAGTACAGGCGATTGATTAAAGCATTAATTATCACTCACTCATATATATATATATATATATATATATATATATATATATATATATATATATATATATATATATATATATATATATATATATATATATATATATATATATATATATATATATATATATATATATATATATATATATATATATATATATATATATATATATATATATAAGATATTTTCTATCGATCAGGGGGGAGGGTACACAAATTTTGCACAGAGGACACCCAAAAAATGATGCCGTTCTCGTTACAACCTTGCATATTTTTAGGCAAAATTTTATGGGGGGGGGGCGCGTTCGGGGGGAAGTCCCCCCATGGATTTTAAAACACTATTTTAGGCGAAAAAATAGTTATACTAGACCTAACTTTTCATTCGGATGTTCTATTTTGGTCAAACCACATGCCAAACGGAAACAACGTTCATGTTCCACTCTAGTGCAATACAATACAATAATTACATATCATATTTTAACAGCTTGTATCTTGTATACAACACTTTACACGATCATTGCAAATTTGCAGCTACAGATAAAACAAATTACCTAAACATAAATTTGGCTCTAACTTGTCCATTAAGGTGGTAGTTCCAGAATCGCAGTTTTTTTTACATGAGGCTATTTTCAAAGCTCTTTTTCAGAACAACCAGTAAAGCAGGAATAAAATGGGTACAATTTTTCGAAACAAGACTCAAAAGTGTCTGCTATCACGCTTTAATCACTGATAAAATCCCACGCTAAGACTAACTACCTCACTGGCTTACAGTTCAGTAAGCGAACGCGGTAGCTAGTCTTAACCATGGTATTTTACACCAAATAAAAAATGCTCTGGGTATTTTTTGGTGTAGTTTAAGAAAATCATAGTCTCTTTACTCGTAATGTATAGATCTGTCAGAAAAACGGGTCACTGCGATTATGGAACTACCACCTTAAGTGACATTTTTACAAAAAACCTAATTAAATAATTGATAAATAATTATTAATTATTAATCAAGTTTAGACAAGATAGAATGTCCTTAGGACTCATTTATATCTATGATGACTCTCCGTTTAGTCGATAAAATAAATACAGTAAAAATTCACTACGGAATTGTGTAAAAATAGAATCAATAAATATCTAAAATATAAAAGTCACACAACGGACAAGCTCCAGCCATACAAAGTATATAATATAATAAAGCAGCAAACAATTTCGGGAATTAGTTTCAAACCACACAATTAATCCAACAATGTGTGCTTGTAGTTCCAGTGAATGCTCCTGTCTAGTTTACATAGTATCAGGAGATAACTGACCAACTTTTTCAAGCATAAGCATTAGTGATCGAACGGGATCCCGAATCCCGATCCCGAATGTGAAATCTCGATCCCGATCCTGAACGCAAATCCCGATCCAGATCCGGATCTTCAATCCCGTTCGATCACTAATAAACATATTATCTCTATATCGAGGAGTCGGGGGAAGAGTTCCCAAAACTTGGGCAAAATTGAGTAAAAATGGCACTTCTTTCAAGTTTTTAAAAAACAATTTAGTTTAATTTAGGGTGTACCAAAATTTAAATCCCATGCATGTACCTACTGAGTCTACCAAGCCTAAAATCAATAAAAAACTCTAAAAAATAAGCCAAAGATAGTGACCGTTCACAGGAAATACAAACACATCCAACAACAATTACAGTCCGTTGACAACATTCTAACAATAATTCTAATTCTCACAAAAGTCGGTCCCACCTAAACCGACGTTTCGGAGCTAAGCCTGAGCACAAACTGATCCTTCTTGGGCGTGATGTGGGTCTCTGTGAGGTCGTAGAAGGGCAGTCGTGTGACGGTGACTAGCAGCTGGACGCCCGCCTCTGGGCCGTTGGAGTTGCAGCGGAGCTGGAATAGTTTGCCGTGGGCCAGGGCCGTGTTCACCAGGTGACTGGACACCAGGCTCCATTTGGTCTCTAGCTGAGACGCCTAAATAGTCATATACATACATGTAACAGCACCAAAATTTTGGGTACCCCTCCCCCCCCCCGTTGCTGGGAACCCCTCCCCTGCGTCTACTGATTTTCGACTCCCCCTCAAAAACGCCGCAAGTTTTACCTTTTTAACCAAACAGCACCGATTTTGACAATTTGTTGGCCAAAATTTCGGTAAAAATCGCTCAATTTTTAGAAAAACTGCCTTTTTTCCATTTTTGGTCGGGAACTTTTCTCACGCTGGACCATTCCCCCTCTTTTACCCCTCGCCCTCCAATCCCCACCAACCACATGTGTGGATAGGAAGTAGAGAAGTTTGCAGAGGCCTGGCTTTTTTTGGTTTTAAACATGGGGGCACATATAAAATAATTCGATTCCACATTTAGTCGCCTTTTAAGGTGGTAGTGTCGCCAAAGCAGTTTTGCTCATAGGTTGCAAAAATAGAGCTGTTTGCTTGGAAATCGTACGTTCACTGAGACACAAGTCTAATGCTATACTGTGTTGAATAATTACTGCCACAGATGTACATGGGGGGGTCTGGGGGGGGCAAACATCCCCCAGATTTGAGATTCCGGGACAAGCCCCCCCCTCAGATTTGACCCACCGGGACAAGCCCCCCTAAAAGAAATGTGATGCTGAAATGAAATCTTGATGCTAAAAGAAAGGTGCCCGAACACTCCAAAATTGCTCCAGATCGCCGTAAAATGCTTCAAAAATGAGTAAAAAGCGAAAAAATTTCCGAAAATAACCAAATTTGGCCGAAAATTTCATTTTCATGGCAATAATTAGAAAATTTTAGTTTTTTGTCCGCTCAAGCCCCCAAAAAGTCGGGACAAGCCCCCCTAAAATTTTGAAAATTCTGTGACAAGCCCCCCCCCCTAGACCGAGACCCCGTCTACATGTATGATTACTGCCAGACACTAGACTACTAATATTAACCAATATCTTAAACCAATCACCAATAGTAAGCCAGAGGGTTTTTTTTTCAAAACGGCCAATGCTCAATTTGTGCTCATTTTTAAATTTCGATGCTCATTTTTAAGTTCGAATGCTCAAAAAATTTTAAACGTTTTTTGCACTGTTGCATTGCTAAAATGACAGGTATGTAACCGTTACAAGTCGAAGTATTTAGTAAAGACAACGCAATGTAGAACTGTATCCAGGTCGTACGTAACCAGAATTTTGAGAAAAAAGAAATCGCACCTAGGACCTAGCAATTTTTTTGAAAATATAGCAAAGGGGCGGCAGCTACCAATAAAACATGCCGAATTTTTAAGAACACAGACCTTTGAAACATGCAGGAAAAAGCCATTTTTGCTTCAAAATCAGCATTTTTGTGCGCAACTTCGAGCACTGTGAAAATTTTTTTGTTTCGCCGATCCAACAGGGGGATTCCTCACGTGGCTACGCCCTTAGCCTGATATATATACTGACTACCGGATACATAAGCTGAGACAAAAATCTATGAAAAATAAAGTGATGGCCAAGAACTTCCCTACATGGCAACATAAATACAAAAACAATTTTAAGATATTATTTGGATCAATCTGGGACATCCCGGAAAAAGGTCCGACCCACCGGAAAAACTAAAGGGGCGCGACACTTGTGTAACATGACTCGGGGAAATTTTTCAGAATCTCATTTCTTTATCCTGGTGACGTCTTTGGGCAATAGCAACAATGTTCATTCGATGCTCATTTTTATTTTTCAATGCTCATTTTTATGTGCCAATGCTCAAATGAGCACAAATTTGAGCAAAAAAAAACAGTGAGCCAGACATCACACAATAGGGACATAAAAGTTCAAAAAATCAAGCCACATATCAGATCGGCCAGCTTGTGAAGTACCCATAACGTGTCGACGCACAATTGTTTGCCACAACTAAGAAAAAAGAAAAATGAAGGTACGTTTTTCTTTTGATTTTAAAATAAGCGTCCAGATTTTTCACAATTTATCATTATTGCGGTGAGGACTTCACAGTATCAGCACAGTTTCAGAGTTTAAACAGGTATTACTCCGCAACCACTCAAGCAATTTGCACTAATTTTTGTGTGCGTAAACTACAACATAATAGTCCTTTTATGTCTTTACAATATGTCCTTTATACTACGACATATTATGTCCTTTTAGCCTTGCCTAAACATACATTTTCAAAATATAGAAAGAACGATGTCTTATCTTTTACTGAAAGTTTTACCGTTACGCAAAATCGACTGCTTTCGCAACACTACCCCCTTAAACGGCAGCTTACAGTAACCCTAAATCCATGCCTGAACAGAAAAGCAACCTCAGCAAATGAATGTATGATTTAAAATACCTGAGGATCAAGTAGTAACACGCAAAAATTGAATTGAAATTAATTTTATCAATGTCTTTAGAAAAAACTTGACATACGTAAGTACAGTCACCGTGTTAAGGTTTATCTAGGTATGCAGACATTTAGTTGGGGGCGGATGGGGGGGAAGGGAAGACCCCTCCAAAATTCACACCCGAGAGAGGGGGGGTCCCGCCAGGGCTAAAAAAGGGGGGACGGTCCCGGCGTGAGCAAAATTTCCGGCCAAAATCCTTCAACGAGTATGTTTGCACTTGGCACTTGAAAAATACATATTTTTGATGAATTTTAAGCGATTTTTACCTTAATTTTGGTCAAAAATTGTCACAGTTTAAGTTTTTGGCCTAAAATTTATTAAAATTGCGTTCGTCTCGGAAGGGGGTGCATCAAAAATTAGTAGCCGCCGGGAAAGAGGGTCCGCCAATGGGGGGACGGGTACCCAAAATTTAAGTGCTGTTACATGTATGTAGGTATGTAATAACCCGAGTTAATAATCTAGGTTAAGTATTAAACATTAAACCATCATTAAACTAAGCGTCTAAAACAAAAACCTAATCCTAATCTAATCCCCTCCATCCCTGCCAACCTCATGGGTCTCCCTGGTATTGAAGAACCGCTCGAGGAACGCGCGGGGGCCCATGTCGTAGGTGAGACAGGTGGTGAGGTGGTCGACAATCTGGGCAGCGGAGTGGCGTGGCTGTTGGCGAGTGCTGCGGAGATATTTCTGGAGGGCACGCGAGAGGGAGGGGAACACGGCCTGGGCTGCCCCCTGCGCCTCCATGGGCACGCACGGACCTGAAACAAACTAGCAGCTGTATAGAAACTAGAACGGATCAAACCCCTCCTACTACGCTAATTTGCGAAAAAATGGCATCTTTACGCAAATTTTCAGGACAATCCCTATGGACTCTCGATCGGGCAGCGGTGCCCCCTCATGGGGCGAGAGGGGCATTTGGCTACAGAGGTCCCCCAAAATTTTGATCTCGTTACAGATATATATGGGACTGCCCGCCTCCACTCCTTCCTATACATGCAAATGTACTGGCGAAAGGGGTTGGACCCCAAAGGGGAGAATCCCTCAAGGACGGGGACAGCAAACATCTGTGATAGTCGTTTTTCCAAAATCGATTAAGAGTGAAATTGTCACAGAGCAGGCCCTACAATTTGCATGCATAATATGTCGTATGAAAATAGTATTACACAAGTCTTTAAATTTGATTGTACAATTCAAAAAAATTAGCAACTTGACCAAAGCGTACAAAAGCCTAAAAGTAGCCCTTACTTGGACAGTTCTCATCTAACACAAACCACAGCATTACAGCAAGCCGATCAGGCTAAAACTTGGCATAGTAGTAGCCCACATGTAACCGCAAAATCGTATGATCCGGATTTTTGATATGTATTTTTAATTTTAAAATCGAGGGCGAAAGGTGAAAAATTGGCCGTTTTTTGGGCCAGCCAAATTTGAGTGATTTTGCATTTGGCGTCAGAGCTCAGGCCATGGGCAAAAATTTAAAAAGATCATAGAGGTTGAGATATGACGTTAGGCTATTGAATCATGTGAAAATCAGCTTCGTCAGTGTTAACAAAAATTTCGAGTGAAGGGACGCTTTGCAACCACAAAAAAATTTTTTTGCGCCATGATTTACACATTAAATTGAAACTTTGGCAGCCCCTAGTAAAAAATTGGCTATTGCATTGGTTCCAGTTTGTTACATCTGCGATGCGCCTTCCCTGGGGCTACATTGTGTGCAAATTTGAAGCAAATCGGAGAACCTAAAATTTTCACTTTTCCAGGTAGCCCTCCCCCCTTAATACAAGAATTAAGTATATATAAAACTGCGCCCAAACGTTGCAAAGAAAGGTAAAAACGCAAAAGACCCGCGCAGAGAGCCTGGGGAACCCAAAAAAAAAACCACACAAAACCCCCACCCCAACCGAACGAAAAACCCCCGCCCCCCCCCCCCCAAAAAAGCAACGCCACAAAAACAAAAAACAAAACAAACCAGAAACATGCAAAACACTCCATTCATCTCACCTTTTTCATCCTGCAGGCGTTTGACGTGGGTGAAGGCTTCTTCGGCAGCCGTAATCAGTCGCGCCCTTCGTTTCCTCACGCGTCTTTCCCACTCCAACTCTTCGTAGAAGCGTTCATTGTGCGCCGAGTCGCGTTTCCGTGCGGCCGCGGCCATAATGGCTCCGGGATTGATGGGGGGCATGCCCGACAGACCCCCGGGGGGGCCGTCTACGTCGTACACCTTAAACGAGCCACCCCCAGCCCCTGCTGAACTCGATCCCTTCCGGTGACCTGCCCCCCTTTCGCTTTGGCTCGAGCGACCACCCCCGGAAACAGGGGGCCGGTTTAGGAACGGATTATAGACGGGGAAATCACGGTAGTAGCAGTTGAGAATGTAAACGGCAGCGCACTGAATGCTCATGTGGCCCAGCGAATAGGTCTGGCTTTCACCGTCTGGGCTGCGCACAACCCGGACTTTGTACTCTGGGCGCAAATGCCGTATTTCTACCAGTATGACGGCCAAATAATGAATAAACAGCAGGGCATCCACAGACGAGAGGGCAAAGGTCACAATCGTGGTATAGTCCTGTTCCCGGTGACCTAGAATTCGCACGCCATAGAACAGCCAATAGGCAAAGGTCATGATAAAGATTAGGCCCAGCAAAACGGCTCGATACAAATCCACTCTCGGTAGATAGGCGGCGGTGCGACGAAAAAACAGGACCCAAACGCCGAGCAACAAAATCAGCATCTTAAAGCCAAAACTGATCAGCAGTCCTTCACAGTCCGCCTGACAGACACTGGTGTCCCATTGGGAGTCTAGCCAGGCCAGTTTGGGAATAGCCACCATGGCAATGGGAGAGAGGAAAGCCAGAAGACTGATAAGGCTGGAGACGCAGGTGCCCAGCCAGGCGGTACATCGTAGCTTGGCCCCCCAGGCCGGTTTGTCTCCGCATTCCAGCACATAGGCCCCCCCAGCAGAGCCCCCGCGGGCATAGACGTCCTCGTAGGACAGCGATCGTTCGGACGTATTGCCCGTCACACAGGTGGTATTCTCGCCCCACTGCTCCTCACTGCCTTCCATCTGAATCACTTGCTGAAATTAAGAACAACTATTAAAAACTACTAAGATTTTTCTGAAAATATAAGTTCACAGGATCGCGGAACATTCATTTTTGCCGTCTTTACCAAAGCCTTTCTGGGCTCCTCTACAACTGTCGTAGCGTGAGCGTTTTCGCACTGACGCAAAAACAGCCTCCAACCGCCATACAAAAAATTAGAAACCTTCATACTACAAATTAAAATAAGTGTCAAAGTGTCAACCTATTTTCTGGATGACAAAACGCTTATTAAACTACAGTAGTTGTTACTTTTATTTTTTGCTCAATGAATAACTACATTTACTTAAGTATTAAACGCTACTGTTCCTTCATATTATATAGTCAGTCAGTCAAAAAATACAAAATATGAGTACAAGGTTTTTTGTTTTCCTGGATTAAGTTTCTCGGGCAAACTTTAATCCAACAATACCTTAGTTAGTTACTCTGGTAAACTTTTTTCTCTGCATTACTACTTTTATGTAAATCGAAAAATAAACGTATTTTTTAACCCCCATTTTGGCGGAAAAAATAAGGTCGCGGGGAAAAATACGGGTCGACTCTGACCCATCCAAAGAACGCAGACTAAAATGTTTCAACCGTTATGAAACTCAACTCAAACTTACTCAATTTTTTAATTAAATTCGCACATAAAAGAAAAGGTCACTGAAATTGAAGCCCCAGTAACACCACAACTACTGTTCACACTACGATTCTTTTTGAAAATTTTTTCACAATTTTTTCTGTCTACGTATTATTTCTTTGCGGTAAACTGAGTCATTTGACGTAAACATTGTAACGTGGAACGACAAAATTTGTCGACGCCTACTTGATTGTTTTTGCATACTTAAATATAGTCTTAAATTAGTTAAATTTCCCTTCATCGCTGTCAATATTCAAATTGTGTTGCACCAGAAATTGTTCCCAGATTTTGTATTTTAAAAAGTGAATAACCAATATTATCTTCAGTTTCGCAACTTAGGCATGTGTATTTATATAGCTGCGCTCATCATTTGAACACCCTTGTGTAGCTGGAACCGCTCTGTTACTGTTAGCAGTCGGTGGTCGTAGTCACTTGGAGGCCGTAGTAGCTCCTTCCTGTGCTTACTTTTTTAAGCAAATGAAGTTGTTTCGGTGTAAAAACATGACATGAACGCAAAAAGTATCCGTATTTTTTCCCCACAAATTGACCAAAAATGGGGGTAACAAAGTACGGCTCCCGTAGGCGCCAACCAGTACCAATAGAGAAGAACCATTCACAGTTGGAAAGAAGGGTAGTTGAGTGTGTTGATGCCATATGCGCAGCTAGTGTCGGACAGCTAGACGCCGCGACACGCTTCTGAAACTTTTGTTGGCCCTTGTAAAATGAGTCATATTTCTGGTGCATACTTTTGTCCGCTTCCTATTTTAAGCTGAAGACAGATCATGACTATGTAAAACGTTTCAGTAATGTAGAACTAGTAGTGCTTGCTTTGTATTTATTCAACAGGCATATACCTATTGAGGATTTTCTTGGAAGGGTATGTATTTTTTACCCCATGTTTTCCATCGTATTTTTACCTTAATTTATATATATATATATATATATATATATATATATATATATTTTTTTATTTCTTCAATTTTTATCCCGCAATTACCTACTTAAGTATTAAACGCTTGTGTTTCTTCATATTATATTATTTTTTAATTTAATGTTTTTATTTATCCCGTAAAAAGAATATAAACCTGTGTCTGTCTAAAGGAATTCAAAGCCAATCTTAATCAATGTATACATATGAACAAGAGTACATAATAGCGTTTTACTCTATATAGAAGAAGAGTGAGACACTCTCTAGCCTGCCTGCGTTCTAGCACAGGCAGATGCGCTGGTCGTTTTCAGGCTACATGTTGACATTCTATGCAACATGTGACTGGCCAATCAGAAGCGAGCTTCTATTCTCTGATTGGCAGACGCCTGTGCACGTGCTCCAATCATAAAACGGGATAGAGATAAAGGTTAATAACTCATTATTTATTCATAGTCTGTTTGCAAAAACATTAAAAAAGATTTGCAAATACCTTTGGAGATATTTTGGCAAATTTTCAGCGAAATTGATTGAGAAACTTTGAAGAAATTCAGAAAAGTTTATATCTCAAAAGTTTCTCAATCAATTTCGCTGAAAGTTTGCCAAAATATCCCTAGAGCTATTTACAAACCTTTTTTAATGTTTTTGCAAGCAGACTATGAATAAATAATGAGTTATTAAGCTTTTATCCCTATCTTAATGCTTATCAACGCATCAGCGATTATATACTAAAGTGTGTTACGCACGGAATCTACGCGCTGATTGGCCAGTCACATGTTGCATAGAATGTCAACATGTAGCCTGAAAACGACCAGCGCATCTGCCTGTGCTAGAACACAGGCAGGCTGGAGAGTGTCTCACTCTTCTTCTATATAGAGTGAGACGCTATTATGTACTCTTGATATAAATAAACCCCCCTCATACCTCATCCTGTCTGGCGGCCAAAAGTTGTTCCCCCAGGCCCCCCACGCCACAGTCAGAGGACGAGTAGCCCCCGCCCCCCCTGTGGGCTCTGTGGGATGATCTCGAGCGACGTCGCCCGTTGTCTCTCGGCTGTTCCACCATAATCCACTCACAAAACACTGGCCGCTTCACAGATCACTTGCCATGCCCTTCCCTTAGCACATTCTGCAACAACACGTTTCAAAGAAGGGTGGCTCTGTGGGTCTATTCGGGTTAAATGCAGTTGGTGGGGGGAAATAGTGGACCTATTTTTTTCAGTACAGCACCTTGGGGGCAGCATTGTTGCTTCAAGAACCCCTATTTCATTTTTTGGATTTTTTGAGATATGACCTTCCGAAATCTGAACCCTCAGTCAGGGACGTTTTCGCATTTTTTTCCAAAGCCTTTGTTTTTTTCCGGTCTAATCGTGTCTAAATGGTGTCCGATTATTGTTTACAATTTTTTAGAATCAAAACAAAAGCTCTTTGACCGGGTTCCTTCCGAAAAATTGGCCAAATTCACCAGAATCATTTAATTTTTGATCAAATTCAAACTCGGCCACAATTTAGGCTTGGGCTAAAATTGTGAATGGTTTGACTGTTATAAATCCGTTTAAGTATTTTAATTTCAATACTGCTGGTAGAACCAAAGGTCATAGATTTAAACTGTATATGCCTAAATGCAGACTCAATGCAGTAAGTTTTCATTTTTTTCAAGAGTAGTACAGCCTGGAATAGTCTCCCTGAAAATTTGGTTTCGGCACTCAATGTAAAGAAATTTGCGGAATGGCTAGCAGAAAGTCCGGAGCTACTTTTAGACCAGGGGCGGTCCCAGGGGGGGGGGCGGCCGCCCCTTCCCCGAAATTTTTTCCGACTGAATTTTTACACAAGGGTCCCCCCTTTGGTTTTTATGGTCCGGTCAAAACATTTTTCCGATGCGTCTCCAATTGATCAAATTTGGCCTAAACATCAAAAATTTCCCCCAATTTTTTCCTGGGGGCTGCCGCCGCCAGACCCCTGCGACTCTGTGTCTTACTATTCCTTGTTATTATCTTTCATCAAAGCCTATGCAGTAGTATGTAGTAGTAAGTAGTATGCACGTATACATGAGTACATTATGCTGCATTTGCATGTCTAGACGAGTATATTATGCTGCATTTAGTTGTGTAATACAATGTCTGATCTCAGATGTGATCTCATGTTCCCATCTTGTGTTTTATTTTCCTGTCGGAAAAAATCTGCTACGTCTCCTGTTGACCAAATTCGGCTTAAAAATTGAAAAAATCTTCATTTTTTCTGGGGGCTGCCGGCCCCAGACCCCCGCATCAATGAATTTTTTCCTGACTACACCACTAGCTTTTACAACTAACAGACTCAACTCATTGCCCTTGATATGGCTGCGGTTATAACAAGATAGCGTAAAGCTGAAAAACACTATTATAAAAGTGAAAATTTTTCATCAGACCTCCGCCCCCCCCCCCCGAAATCGAAGTCTGGGACCGCCAGTGTTTTAGACTATTTGAAAGTTTATAAGTTTGTTTAATTCTGTTGTTAATTTGTGAAATAAAGTCTATATCAGTAGCGTAGCCAGAGGGGGGCCCAGGGGGCCCGGGGCCCCCCCTCAGCGATTTTGGCCACCCCTCAGCGTTTTTGCCCCCCCCCCCTGGGAGCCAAGGGCCGAACCCTCCTTCTGTCCAACTCATAAGAAAATTTCAAAAATTCCCAATATATACCCCTCCAATTGACCAAATTTGGCCTAAAATTAAACAATTTCTCAAATTTTTCTGGGGGCTGCCGCCCCCAGACCCCTGCAACTCCGTAGTTTATTCGGTTCCTTGTTATGATCTTTTATTATTAAAACCTTGTATGTGTGAGAGCATTATGCAGCACCTACTTTTGCAGCAGTTCGTTCGCTACGCTTGCTGATGTGACGGTCTTACCGGCCTTTGGTTTTAAATGCCTCGCCAGCCAAAATTTCCGATACATCTGATTTTGGTTTCTGAGCTCTATTTTTTGAAAATTTAAAAGTATATATATAATATTTTTTGACAGTTATATATATGCTGTTATATATACGTGTACGCATACATGTAACAGCACCGAAATTTTGGGTACCCCTCCCCCGCTTGGTGGGACCCGCCCTCTCCTGCGTCAACGCATTTTGACCCCCCTCCCTCGCTCCCTCCCCAAATGACGCAATTTTTACCTTTTTTGACCAAAAAACACCGATATTGACAATTTTTGGCCAAAATTTGGTAAAAATAGCTTAAATTTTACGAAAAAATGATATTTTTTTTCTAATTTTGGCTAAAATTTTACTACCGCCTGGACCCTCCCCCCTCTTTCCCCCCTGACGGGAACCCCCCTCCCTCCCCCGGGACTGAATTTTGGGGGGAGGGTCTTCCCCCCCCATCCCCCCAACTACATGTACATGTATATATGCGTGTAAGTTTTTGCAGTAGGGATTCACAAAATGGCATATCCATTAGGATTAGGAAAAAATAGAAACTGTTGCTGAAATAGCTTTTTCACTGCAAATTTTATTTCATAATTTTAAAAGAGCGTTAGCTTCTGGGGGCTGCCGCCCCCAGACCCCCGCGATTATTCTATTTTCTTGGCCAAGTGCCGCTTGGAATTAAGTTTTCAATGCAAATTTCAAAATTTTAAAAAAGCGCTAGCTTTTGGGGGCTACCGCCACAGGAAAACCAGAAATCTGAATTTTCTGTAAAATTTTTTCGGTTACGGATTTTTCAGATGTTTTTTACCCTTTCCATTCAGAGGAATTTCAGATAAATTTCAGAGAATTTCAGGGGAAATTCAGAGAATTTCACCCAGAATTCAGAGACTCTGGCCCGTATTCACATACTAAGTGTAACGCTTAAACTTAGTGTTTACACTTAGTGTTAGCGCTTATAAGCGCTAAGTGTTATTCACATACTTAGTGTTTATTTAAGCGCTTAGCAAACACTAACGCTTAACTTAGCGTTTCAATTTTGTATTCACATACTTAAAATTTAGTGTTTGGCTTAGAATTAAGCGCTTAAGTTTAGGGACCTCGGGAGCTCCCTAAGCGCTAAGCGCTTAGTTAGTGGATGGTGTCGGGTAGGGGTGGGGAGAGTGGGGGAGGTTCTTGGCGGCCGCCATGGGAAGGAAGGGCATGCAATTTAGGATATATTAGTAACATTTTCCGACCAATTCGATCCATTTTGCTCGTTTAATCGCCAAAAATAAAAAATGCACTTTGTTGTCTAAATTCGTTTTTTTTACATTTTTGAGTAGAGCATCTTAATCGAAGTAATTTTTCTTCAAGAACTTCTATTTGAAAATTTATATTTTTCATGATATGCCCCCTGAAACATGCAGAGCTGATTTTGCATTTTTCAGGAATCCACCTGCTGAAAACATTTTTTACAAATGTATAGTTCGAGAAAAATATATATTATTAATAAGAAATAGTAATTTAAATAAATCTATAATCGGATTTATAAATACCAAATGGATATGCGGATAAATAACGAATTCCGGATCCACATCAAGCAGGGAGCGCACTTCAAGCCAAAGCCAAAACTAAGCACAAAAGTTGCTAAACGCTAAGTTTAGTATAACACTAATTTTTAAGCGTTTATTTTGTGAATAACAGTTTAGTACAAATTAAGCGCTAACACTTAGCAAACGCTTAGCGTTAGTATGTGAATAACTCTTAGTATGTGAATACGGGTCTCTGAATTTTATCTGAAAAAATATTACTGGCTTTTCAGATAAATTTCAGATACTTTTTACAAGAATTTCAGATAAAATTTACCTGATATTTACAGATGTGAAAAACATGTGAATTTTCTCTGAAACGCGTGTAAAAAGTATCTGAAATTTATCTGAAAACCCAGTAACATTTTTTCAGATAAAATTCGGAGTCTCTGAATTCTGGGTGAAATTCTCTGAATTTCCCCTGAACTTCTCTGAAATTTATCTGAATTTCCTTTGAAAGTCTGTAAAATGTCTATGAATGGAAAGGGTAAAAAACATCTGAAAAATTCGTAACCGAAAAAAATTTACAGAAAATTCAGATTTCCTGGTTTTCCTGTGCGCCCCCAGACCCCCGCGATCATTCTACTTTCTTGGCCAAGTGTGGCTTTAAATTAAGTTTTCAATGCAAATTTTATTTCAAAATTTTAAAGAAGCGCTAGCTTCTGCGGGCTGCCGCCCCCCGCCCCCAGACCCCCGCGATCACTCTACTTTCTTGGCCAAGTATGGCTTTAAATTAAGTTTTCAATGCAAATTTTATTTCAAAATTTTAAAAAAACGCTTGCTTCTGGGGGCTACCGCCCCCAAACCCCCGCGATCATTCTACTTTCCTGGCCAAGTGTGGCCTGAAATTAAGTTTTCAATGCAAATTTTATTTCAAAATTTTAAAAAAGCGCTAGCGTCTGGGGGCTACCGCCCCTAGACCGCCGCGATCATTCTATTTTCTTGGCCAAGTGCCGCTTGAAATTAAGTTTTGAATGCCAATCTTATTTCAAAATTTTAAAAAAGCGTTAGCTTCTGGGGGCTGCCGCCCCCAAACCCCCGCGTTCATTCTACTTTCTTGGCCAAGTGTGGCTTGAATTAAATTTTCAATACAAATTTTAAAAAAAGCGCTAGCTGAGACTTAGACCCATATATATCTGCCCCCCCCTCAGCAAAATCCTGGCTACGCTACTGGTCTATATATATTGTACATACATGTAACAGCACTAAAATTTTGGGTACCCCTCCCCCCTTGGAGGGACCCCCTCCCCTACCCTGCGTCAACTCATTTTTGACCCCCCCTCCCAAAAATGCCACAATTTTTAACCCCTTTGACCAAAAAACACCGATTTTGACAATTTTTGGCGAAACTTTTGGTAAAAATTTCTCAAAATTCACCAAAAAATGTACATCTTTTCGATATTTTGCCAAAATTTTACTTTCGCCAGGACCCTCCCCCCTCTTTCCCCCTTGGCGGGACCGCCCTCCTTCCCCCGAGACCGAATTTTGGGGGGGTCTTCCCGGTCAGACTGAAGCGGGGGGAAATTATTTTCGATTCTAATTCGCTTCCTACCCCATCTTTTAATGAAAATATAGAACCCCATCGTCAGCCAAGCCCCCAATCTGATCTCTAGACCCCAAAATAGCTAATCTGAACCGTCACTGAGGGACGTTTGTTTTCCTATTTTTTTTTCAGAAACCCGTGTTTTTACCGTCCTAAACGTGTTTAAGGGGGCGCTCCTGCCTCCTGGATAATCAAGGATTTAGCCTGTATTTTTTGAAAACAGCAAACATGACCTCTCATTCTTGAAGAAAAGTTGTCCAGGGCCCCGTTGCACAAAAATTTATCAGTTATCAGTTATCAAGTATCAGTTATCAACTATCAGTTATCAGTTATCAGTATAGCGTTGCACGACATTTATCAGTTATCAGTTATCAAGTATCAGTTATCAGTATCAGTGTTGCACAAGAACACTGATAACTGATAACTGATAAATTATCAGTAAACCGTAAAAAACGTAGAAATTAGCGTTAATTCGACTGTTTTTCTAAAATTTTCTTCGTCATTATATTCACTTTTTTATGAGCTTCAATTTAGAAGCATATATTTTCACATTTGAATCAATTTTTGTATCACTTATACAAAGACAATGCTGTGTGGCTGGCACACTGTATGAAACACACTGGAACACTGAAACAGTTTTCATCCATAATATGGTACCAAAGTACACATATACCAAAGTATGACACATTAGGCAAAAAGCGGCAAAATTGCAAGAAAATTCATTAAAACACTGTTTACATACATCAAAAGTAACTGTAGTTGCTTGAAAATGCTAATAAATAAAATTTATCAGTGAACGAACACTGATAAAAAATTGGCTAAAATTATCAGTTATCAGTTATCAGTGTTTTGCTTTGTGCAACGAACACTGATAATTCACTGATAAATGGCGGAAATTTTACTGATAACTGATAACTGATAAATGATAATTATCAGTAAATTTTGTGCAACACTGATAATTGATAACTGATAACTAATAACTGATAACTGATAATTATCAGTTATCAGTAAACGCCGTGCAACGCAGTTTACTGATAATTTACTGATAACTGATAATTTATCAGTTATCAGTGTTTGGTGCAACGGGGCCCAGAATGCTATTTGGAATGTTTTGACGTGTATATCTCCATAACAAAAAATAGACAATTTACTTAGGGCCTTTTCATAAAAAAATTAAAAATATTAAAATTAATCAGCGATATTAAAAATGTTTAATCACGTTTTCATAAAATCAAGATAAAAAATTCACGCTGCAATCAAACTATGAACTTTTAATATTATTAATTTTCAGAGCTGCAACTGAATTTTAATGTCGTTTTCATAAAGATGTATTTTAATCTTCGATTTTTAATCTTTTCATGAAAAGGCCCTAAAGGCCGATTCACACGCTGCGATTTTCCTGCGATTCTGCCGCAGCGTTTTTGCCGCTGCGGCAAAACGCACTGTCTGAACAGACGCAGCAACTTCAGTGCGGAATGCATGCGTCTTGATTTTTCCGCAGCGTTTTAAACGCTAGACTGCAATTCGGCCTGCGTTTTCAGTGCGTTTTGATGCTGCGGACATGTTGGTTTTAACAATATTCGCAAATCTGTTTGTCATTTTTTAAAGCAGTAAAGACGCAGCAAATTAGTTTGCGAGACGCAACGTTTGTTCAGACGCTGCGTTTCGTGTGCGATACCCTGCGTCTTGCGTTTTGCGTCAAAATCGCAGCGGCAAAAACGCACCGTGTGAATCGGCCTTAAGGGGGCGCTCCGGGAATCGGGGGTTACATCGAAAACTAGCAAAAAAATTGGCAAATGTCAAACTTTACTATACATACATGTACTATGGCACAAAAGAACACTGGAGGCAAAATTTCAAATTACGGATCAGCACGGATTCCCGCACGTGGGTGGATTTCGGCAAAGGGAAACGCACCGTCTAGAACACTTTATATACCAAATTGCGACCTCAGTGCGTCTCAGCATGCCAGTTTGCTGCGTCTTTACTGTTTGTGCAGGGAAAAAATGAAGGAACAATAAAATTATATGAAAAATTTTTAAGCTTTATTTTAAAAAGCAAAAAGTTGTTCAACTGCGCAGAGCCTAAGGCTATAATTGTGCAAAATTCCGTAGCATCAAATTACGCATTTATACAATGAAATCGCAGGTCGAATTCACACAGCCAGTCTGGCGTTTAAAACGCTGGGGCAAATTTTCAAGACGCATAAATTGTTTAATTTTTCCGCACTAAAAACGCTGCGTCTGTTCAGACATTGCGTTTTGCTTGCGGCAAGCTGCGAATTTTGCCGCAGCGGCAAAAATCAAAAAATTTTGGCAACTTTCCGGCAAGATAATTTTGGCAGTTTTTAAAAAATCGCAGCGTGTGAATCGGCCTTTATTGGCAAGTAAGCAAGTAAGCCAGTGCATCAGCGATTTTCGAGGTTCGACGCAAACCTTGGATATCGAAATAACATTGGTCTGATTTTAAAATTAAAACAATTTTGCTGCGTTTTGTGCAAAATATTTGCAAAAATCCTATTTTTAGAATCATCAGACTCAAATAAAGGTAGTGTGAATACCAAACCTATTTTTCGGCATTCGATAACAAATTACTGGTAAGGCCGTGTTTACATTGAGCTTTTTTTCAGCTGCTCGAGCAGCTGAAAAAAAGCTGCAGCTTTTTTTCGACATTTCCTGCTTTTTTCCAGCTGCTCGAGCAGCTGAAAAAAAGCTCGAGCAGCTGAAAAAAAGCTCGCGCAGCTGAAAAAAAGCGGATAAGTATGGCGGTCACTATAGACTAGCTACTCCGTTGTCATAACAACGCTGCAGTTCCAGCTTTTTTTCAGCTGCTCCAGCTTTTTTTCGCCGTTTCCGGCTTTTTTTCAGCTGCTCGAGCAGCTGAAAAAAAGCTCAATGTAAACACGGCCTAAGGTTCTCAGCCGCCGCGTATATACTACATATATTGCAAACGCTCGTATGAATAACACGCAGATTGAACAAATCACCCGCAAATCTGCTGTTAGGTCCCGAAATAACACACATTGTGTGTGTGTGTCTGTCAAATCGTGAACGTACTTACTTACTACGTGATCAGCTACAGCCAACAGCATGCTCTTGATGTTGCACCTACATATAAGGCGCACAGCTCAGTGATTTTGCAGTTGCAGTCCGACATGAGATACATGATAGCGGTTGCAGAATATTATTAGTGGGTAAAAGAAAAGTTTATTTTGTCGACTATGTCAAAGTTTTTCTTGATTTAGAATAATGCTACAAAACTACGATCTGTTCTTGATGAACTACAATTACTGTATTGACCGTATAACTGTATTATGTATTTAACCATCAATTGGTTTGTTAGTTTTCTTGACTTTGACCTCTTCAGCATAATGACCACGAAAGTCAGATCTTGCTTGAAGATTAATTGATATGCTTTATTATTCCAATCTGTCTCGTATTCTTTTGTGTGATGTCCGCGTTGTAATCAAAAACTTCTCGCTGCTCATGTACATAAATCTCCTTGTGCTAATAACCACTCACATCAAAATACAAGTGTTTGTCGTAGAAAATGTTCGTCGTTGAAAATTTCAATGACTAACATTTTCACGACGAACATTTAGCTACGATAAATCGGGCCAATGAGTGGAAGCGGATCGTCGGTATCTGCGGGTTGGGTTCGGTTGGACCAGAAATTTTGAACCGTGGGTCAACCTGGGGTACCCACTTCGGACTGCGCGGATTGCTAAGTTTATTTCTGACTCGCGAAACCTGAAAAAATTACCGCGTCAGATTTTAGTTTTACAGTTCACACACATATTGTAAAACTTTACTTGTGATCATTTAATAACAGACAATCATCAGGTATATATGATATCGTAAATGGGTGGGCCAAAGTAGGTCGCGGATACGGCTATACGGCGCGGAATGGGTCGTGGGTTTACAGACGAGCGTCAGGCACGGGTAGGGTTGGTTTGCGGTTCAAAATTTTTCATTCTTAACTAATTATTGTTGAAAGAAGGGCAGTTTATTAAGCGCTGTTGTGGTTGTTGAGTGGTCACTATTAATAGTTCTGTTTCTATAATAGTATCTTTTACTAACTGTCAACTTTTTCATTATGTCTACCTGGTATAGTTAAAAATTTTGGCTTGGAGGAATTTTTGTGCCGCGTTTTATATTCGTAGAATATCCTCAGCACTGCAAGAATGTCCTTAGGAATTGTATTTAAAATTAGTGTAACCTTACTCGCAAAACGTGCTTGTTTTCTCCAAAATTCTGCACAATAATAGCCATTGCGTAGTTGAAAAACTTTTTATTTTGTTAAAAATTACTCTAGAAATTTTTTAGATGATTTTAACTGCTTAGACCTCGACTTCAAAAATACATAATGGCATTTTTTCAAAACCCAGTACGATTGCTAAAAACCAAAAGAACGTTCAACTAGAGAAGCATAAAAGCTACACGTTGATATATAATTTATGATTATTCGTAAGTTTGAGCAAAGTTATCGTTTGCCGAAAATTTGCTCACGTTCTGTGTTCTGTGTTCTGTGAGTCATCCCTCGCCCTTAGCCTTAACCTAACCGCCACCGGGGCTTCCATGTATGATGAGCGGGGTCTTCCGTACGGCCCGGGGTTGCCGGACACCGACGGGAATGGGGCGTACCTAGTCTACTGAGCAAGGCGCAGTAGGCGCAGATCACGGAGTAATTCCCACCCGCTAAGCCTGAATGGGCTTCTTGAGTGTGCGGGGTAGCGAGCGGCGGTTGGGCGGATCACGGCGCATACGGAACGCAGAAGTGGCAGGGCCTTTCTAGGCCGATACTGCCCGGGGACTGTAGCGAGTACGGATAAAGCAGGGCCTCTAGGCCGAAACTGCCCAAGACGGACGCAAACGCACGATTAAAAGCAACACGTTTAATGAAAACACACACAGGCCTTTTTGGCGGAAATACGAGTAGATATAATAATGAGACGGGCAATTTAGGACACAACCACACAGCCACAAAAACGCACCCACACTGACAATTAATCTTACTTGCTACTTTACAGAAAAACATAACAAGCGTACACGCACACAAATTAAACATAACGTTAAAATACTATGAGCGTGTATTCATAAATGTGAAGTGTTAAAAGGTAAGTGAAAGTGTGAATGGGGAGTAAGGGAGGGCTTCCCAGGTGAAGCCTTACATAAAGTTTTGTTAATGAACTCAAGAAGAAAAGTTGTTCCAAACTAAATTAGCTTTCATTTGATGTATATAACGTCAAATGTTGTTCAACTTGAAATTTTAACCTATTTTTCAATGGGAAAAAAATCTTTAAACCGATATACCAAAAACTTCTCTATGGCTTTTGGTACTTTTTGAATCAGTTCTATGTAGATAATTGCTAGTTGCAATTTTTGTAAAAAGTCGTTTGTGTAGGCAAACCTTTCTAAAAAAATTTCCAAAATACGTTCACCAACATTGACAAAAATTCACTATTTGTCAAACTAATTTTTCGTTAGCTGCTTTTTGGCTTCTGAAACTTCTCTCAACGGATTTTAGTACAGAAAAATTTAGTTCTATTTTTTGGAAAAAACGTATGTGTAGGCAAACTTCAGGTTTCTGAAATTGGACTATAGCGTTCATATTACTCTCAGCTGCGAAAACCGATCCGCATGGAACTTTGCAGACTGTTAGAGCAGTTGTTTATGGAGGCGCCAAACTTCTTGAATTGTAATTTTAATGATTTGGCTCAATATTATAGGCTTTTTGAAACGTCACTTTTGATAGAAATTAAAATAACTAAAAATTTATCACCGGTAACAAAAATTCGACAAAAATGGCACCTTGACAAGATAATTGTCTTTAGTTTAAGCTATAGATTGTTAAATTTAGTTGAGGCACCATACCACTGAGCTACGTCATTTCAAAAATTAGTCAAATTTTTCAAAATTTCAATTTTGATGCAGTCATAAAATTTGCTAAAATATTTCGAGACTCATCAAACTTTGCAAAAATGCTTGCATGGTGTTTATCTTGATTGCACTTAAGCAAAAAAGTTCGTATCAGCAAGAAACAAAAAATTATAGCAATTTGATTTATTCGAAGTTACTCAGAGCGCCCCCTTAAGGGGGCGCTACGGGAAGCAAGGTATTGGGCCATAACTTTTTTCAGCTAACGAATTCGGACCTGTGTCAAGAAGCAAAGTTACTCAGCATGATGTGGGCTTTCATGTAATAATACCAATGTCAAGATATTTGGAAAATTGTCAAATTTTAAAGTTTTTGCTGGCAAACTGCCAAATTGGTGAATATTGAGCAAAAATTTATTAAAAATTTATCAATTCACATCATTAGACCCAAAATAGCAGTCGAAAAACGTTTGAAACAGCAAAATTAATTTTTACTTCCATTTTTGCCCGCAAACCGGCTTTCACCAAAAACTGAGTTCGATTTGGTACGTTTTTAACATTATCTGAAAAACTTTGTAACATTGCTTAGCTACCTAAACTGTTTTTATTAGGGTCTTGCTTGGGTCCCCAAAATTCTGCAAAGTTTCAGTGAGATCGGGCAACATTACGCAAAGTTGCTGGCTCAAAAAAATTATACTGAGCAGTGCTCACGGTAATTTTCTGCATTCGTTATCTTTTTGCTGCTTCAACCGATTTGGCTCAAATTTGAGTTGAACAGTCTTTTATTTTTTTTAAATAATGTTCTAGACCATGATAGTGATACCCTGCTTTTAGTGCTGAGAGACCGACCTCGAAAATACAAAAATTGCAATTTTAACAAATTCGCACTAAATAATCAAAACAAAAATAATGTTCAACAAGAGGAGCGCAAGGGGTACATTGTGATATATGATTCACGATTTTAAGACAAACATGCTATTAGTTATCGCTTGCCGAAAAATCACCCACGCGCAGTGCTCTGGCAGTCACGTGACATTATCACATGATTTAAAATTTTTACACAAGGGTTATTTCATACCATACTAAATAGTTATTTAGTAATATTTTAGTTTTATCAGCTTTTTGCTGACTTTTGAGGCAACTCCCGATTCCCGGAGCGCCCCCTTAAGGGGGCGCCCTGAGTAACTTCCAATAAATCAAATTGCTATAATTATTATTTTCATACTGATACGAAGTTGTTTGCTTAAACGCAACCAAGAGAGACGCCAGGCAAGTATTTCTGCAAAATTTGACAGCTCTGGGAGCACTTTAGCAAATTTTCTGACGACAACAAAATTAAAATTTTGCAAGACTTGCCTAATTTTTGAAACGACGTAGCTCAGCTGTGCCTCAAATGTAACAATCGATAACTTAAACTAAAGACAATTATCTTGCCAAGGCACCATTTTTGTCGAATTTTAGTTAGTGGCGGCAAATTTTTAGTTATTTTATTTTTCATCAAAACTGACGTTTAAACGGCCCTATATAGTGTTGAAACAAATCATAATAATTACAATTCAAGAAGTGCTGTGCCTCCATAAACATCTGTTCTACTAGTGTGCAAAGTTTCATGCGGAACGGTTTTCGTAGCAGACAGTAATCTTAAAAAAATGAGCGCCATAGCCCAATTTCAGAAAGTTTCAGTTTAAGTTCGCCCTTAAGTTTGCCTCAACATACGTATTTTCCAAAAAATAGAGCAAATTTTTCTGTACTGCAATCCGTTTCGGAAGCCAAAAAGTAGCTAACGAAAAATTAGTTTGAAAAATAGTGTTTTTTGTCAATTTTGGTCAACGTATTTTGGAAATTTTTTTAGAAAAGTTTGCCTACACATAAAACTTTTCAAAAAGTTGCAGCTAGCAATTCGCCATACAAAACAGTTTTAAACCTTTACTGGTCCAATTTTAAAATCGCTGCAGGAAAATTTTTTGCGCTTGTTTCTGACTTAACATAGCTCTGATAAACACGTTTTCAGAGTTTATTTAGCTCAGTCACATACAGTCAACTAGCTGTGAATGCGACTTCACGAGGTCGTTTGACCACTAGAGGGTACATATTCGATGGCAGCGGAGTCGTGGTTTTCGATGTGTTACCACTTTTTGAGCACAGTTTTCATCGTTTTCAGCAGTTTTTGTAATCGCAAGTACGTAACTGTCATAGAGTTCTCTCCGGCCAGTAACGGACCTTGGACCGCGGGTGAGCCCGGTCGGGGCCGGCCTGAGAGTGACCCGGCCTGCTTTTTCAAGAAGTCGGCCGGCCCGGGTCCCGGACCATAACATTGCGGGCCGAAAATAGGCATATAACAGACCGCCATGGAGTAGTAGGGCCTATGCGGCGGGCCGACCCGTAATCCTACGGGACGTACGCAGACCGCCGGGCGTGTGCGAGCTTGGTCCGTCTCAAGCTCAAGTTTTATCGTTTAATTTGGCTAGAAGTTGCATAAAAACCGTTTTAGTAAATAAAACTTTTCATTCATAAATCTCCCTTGTCGGTCCAAGACCTCGTGAGGGTACCCGCAAAACAGTGCTGCTTCTCATTCCACACAGCTTACAACTTAAAAAAGAAAGTGTGGACAAAATATATGCGTTAGCTATTATGAAAAGAATTAGTAAAACATTATACAGTATAGTTTGTATATTTTATGCTAACGCCAACTTCACCTTACCCCAAACCATTTAACAGCCACTAGCAAAAGTGATCAATTTTCCAGTAGCATGTGAATATAGCTATAATTTTTGCGCAACAAAGTGAGTACAAGTCACGTTATTAAATAAAATAATCGCTAATTGGACAGAACAGGCACGTGATAAACTAGCGATCCACTAAGACAATGGACCTCACAAGGTCGCCAAATCGGTAAAGGGTTAAAAAGTACCAAAAGCCATATCGAAGATTTTGGTATATCGATTTAATTTTTTTTCCATTGAAAAACTGGTTGAAAATTCACGTTAATCAAAATTTAACATTATATACATCATACGAAAACTAGTTTGATTTTGAACAACTTTTTTTCTTGAGTTAACCAACGAAAACTTGAGTGAAAAATTTTATCGCCTAAAGTCGGTTATTCAGAGCGCCACCTTAAGGTGGCGCTTCGAGAATCTGTTTTTTGGCGAATTATTTTTTTCTGGAGCGAAGTCGACCTATGGTTCTTGAAGCAAAGTTGTTCAACAGGTATTCAGGAGTCAATTGGTGTGTACAAACTCAAAATGGAAAAAAATTTGAAAAAAATCCAAAATCTGAAATATTCCTTTCTGTGAATATTTTTATAATATGACCAAAACAGAAGAAAGTGCGCAGAATATTTAAGTAAAACAAAATTATTTTCCTTTTTGAAAAATAGACAAAGGTAGTTGAATCAAGCGTCTGTCTAATGAAGCCATTCAGCCAGAAAAATAAAAACATGCAACAAGCCAAACAACTTTTCAATAAAAAACCAAGGTTTTTCGCCAAAGGGCACAGATTCCAAATCGCACGTTTTGAGTTGAGAAATAAAATTTTGACACAATAAATAAGGATATTCAAAAAAACTGACTAAATTTCAGTTTTTTTAATAAACGGACTTTGAAGCGAGATACTTGCTGTTAAAGTTGCATGAAAAGTTAAAAATCGTCATTTTTGTGTCTCTCACCTGACTAGGGGTGGGCGCGGTAACGATTTTTCATAACCGCAAACCGCAAAAATTACCGCGGTGCCTATAAAGTTGTCACCTAGTCAGTCGTCACCTTAAATGGACAAAAATTAGCCTTAAAATTATTTAGCTGGAGCCGTTACCGCGGTATTACCGTATATTGCGGTAACCGCGGTAATACAACGTTTACTGTTACCGTAACGAAGTTTCATATATTCGTTAACGCAATTTTGTTTCAAATTTAACATTTGGGGCATCTAAAGGCTAATGCGGCTAACTGTGGCCTCATAGGTCATAGGATGTCTGAACAGAAAGGACGAATATGTATCGTTATACAATTTGTTGTGAGTGTGAAGAAACGTAGTCGTGACGTAAAACGTAACGAGTCGTATCCTTACCAGACACCAACAACATCAAAATAACCTAGCGGGTTTTTAACCCAAGAGCATGTAAAAAAAGTCCCGGGTCTATGGGAAAGCAAGAAGCCCATGTAACTCTGAAATGTAATAGTTCGTACTCCAGCCGCCAGAATGGCCAGCAGACCACTGCTTATGGTGGGGTTGGTTCTGGTGATGATTGATTTTGGTCTCCGTTGATTGTGCAATTTTAGCATATGTGTGCTTTTTATCAACTTTGTACAAAGTGTAAACAACATACATCCAGATAACACACAGTATTGTATTGCCCTTTCAGTTATTAAAACTGGTGCCAATTTCAATTTCAACTTTAAAGACAAAATCTTGGCAGTTTCAACAATATTTAAAGACAAATATAAAACAGAAGTCTCACGGCACTGTTTAAAAAAAGAAGAAAGAAACATACATATTTAAAATATCAGTTTTTTCTTAGCTAAAACGATGAGTAGGCACTGTTTTTAACTAAAAATAACACTTAAGTCCCCCATTATTGTTTCAAATTTGTGCGGTAACCGCGGAACAGGCAACTTGCGGTAACCGCACTTACCGCTCGGTAATGGGCCCGTTACCGCATACCGCAAAATTGCGGTTACCGCAGTACCGCGCCAACGCCTACACCTGACTTGCGAAAACCCTATTCACATGGTACACATAACTCAATTCAAACTCTATCAATTTGGACAATCTATAGCTCAATTGAAAGGCTTTTAAACGTGTGGGATGATGAATTTTTTGTTTTTTAAATTTCATTCTAGATTTAGAGTTATTAAAGGCATATTAAATTATATTCAATCCTGCGGCATACACTACTGCGCGTAAAAAAGTTTCCCGTTCGTCGGCGTACGACGAGCTTCGTCGTTCGCGAAATGTGACGAACGGTGGCCGGAAAGTGACGAACAAAAAATTTTTAATTTTTCATTTTTTTACACTGAGAATGTGTTTTGGAGCATTTTTGAAAAATTTTTTGTTCGTCACTTTCCGGCCACCGTTCGTCTCTTTTCGCGAACGACGAAGCTCGTCGTAAGCCGACGAACAGGGAACTTTTTTTGCACAGTACTGTAGAAATTTGACAGTCAAAAGTGAAATTTTGTCTGAATTTTAACCTTCAATTTCTCAGCCCACAGACGTGCTAGAAACTCCGCAATACCTGGAAACTCTTCATCTGGATGCGTAGATTTCAAAAATAGCAAAATTTTGCAAAAATTTTACTATTAAGAAAGTTACAGTCGTTTTAGTGCAGCCGGTTTTTCGCTTGTTAACAGAAAAGTTTCTAAGTCTAATTCTCCGGCCAAGGCTGAGCGCAAGGCAAATTTAGTTTAAAGTTGAAATTTCTTGCCTACACTACTGCGCGTAAAAAAGTTCCCCGTTCGTCGGCGTACGACGAGCTTCGTCGTTCGCGAAAAGTGACGAACGGTGGCCGGAAAGTGACGAACAAAAAATTTTTCAAAAATGCTCCAAAACACATTCTCAATGTAAAAAAATGAAAAATTAAAAAACCGTTCGTCACTTTTTGCGAACGACGAAGCTCGTCGTACGCCGACGAACGGGGAACTTTTTTACGCGCAGTAGTGTAGCAGGTCTCTATTTTGCTGAAATTTCCATTGAGCTAAAACCATGGTTTAAGAAAATCTAGGTAATTCGTAACGAATCAGGCGATATTTGGTAATGAAATTACAAATATCATATAAAAAATGTATGTATACATGTATGTGCAAATCGTATAAAAACGTACGTAAAACCATGGTTTAGTTAAGGTAGCGCTCAGCAACAGAACTCATGTTTGGCGCTCAGCTCATGCAATAAATAGCAATACCACTTTAATTGTATATCAAAGAGACATCAAAAAAACCTGTTTACAATACAGTTCAGCACTTTAATGTGAATGTGTCAAATTTTATGACCATGTCAAATTTCCTATTCACACTAATTTGGTTTTTGACCTAGCTCAGCGAAACTTCAACCGATTTTGATGATCTTGGTATCAATAGAAAGATCTCTCAAAAATCTAGACGTGATTGATCTTCAATTTTTCATTTTTATTTTTGATTTTGCAAAAAACTGATTTTTCAAAAATCAGTCGTGTTTGAGCGACTACAAAAAGTGCTGCGGGCCAAAATTTGAAAATCGAAAAACTTTCACGTCTGCATTTATATTCTTTCTTTCATTGTGCAAATTTTCAACTCAATCGCAAACGGCAGCTGGGACCCAAATCCAAAAAAAGTAGTCGATTTCGCTACGCAAAAATGTAAGGTTTGCCCACACGTTTCACTTTTTCAAAAATTAGACCTTTCCTAGGACTGCATATTTCCGTTGAAAAAGTTACCAAAAGCCATACTCAATTTTTTAAGAAATTAAATCAAAAATTTGACATTTTCGAAGATTTATCAGCTTTGTAGGTTTTTCATTTTGGATTTGCTATTTTCACGGCTGAAGAACTCAGCGAAACTTCAACGTATTCTTAAGTTTAATACATCAATTTAAAGCTAAGAAACCGCATATTTCAATGATATGAGTAATCATTTTATATGGAAACAAAAATTTTTAGCTACGGCTACAAAATTGTCCAAAAAATTTAAAAAAAATTTTTATCACAATATGCACATCAAATGAAAGCTATTTTCATTTTGAACAACTTTCCTACAAGACATTGTGGTCAAAAATGTCGCTGAAAAAAATTAAACGCCAAAGTCGGTTCCCCTGAGCGCCACACCTTAAGGTGGCACTCCTGAAATGTGGGTTTTGGTCATTATTTTGAAAACGCGCAAAAATAAACATGCATCGTAAGAACAAAAGTTGATCAGAAGTGAATTTCCTTCAATTTGATGTACATATCACATAAAAATTTTTTTGAACATTTTTGAGCAAATTTCGTCATGAAAAATAGATTTTCACGGAAATGCCTTCACAAGCCAGTGCATTTACACGTATGTAATGAATTTGAAAGGCTGAAAAACACTAGCAGTAGTGTTTTACTGAAACGTAATTAAAAATTTTTGGTGTTTTATTGAGTGTGGTATAATTTTTTTGTGAACTAACGCAACAGTTTCTGCATGAGACAGAAATATAGTGCGTGTGAATACAAACGCAAATTTTCGGCTTGCGATTTTAAAAAATTGGCTCAACGAAAAAAGTTAAAATTTGGCACATAAATGCACCTTGTCATCTTCGAGCGGTCGCAAAATTTGATTTTTGGTAAATCGATAGTATCTAAAAAATTTAGCCAAATTTATGGTTTTCAAAAATCGCGATTTTAGTGTTTTTCGATATATCAATCATATTCATCAAAAATGACTTTTTGCGACCGCTCGACCACGTTGAGGCGAGCAAAATGAGCTATTGATTGTGCAACAGCTACTTACTTGCGAAGAGAAATCGCAAGCCGAAATTCCACTCACGTTTGGTCTACAGTGAATGCTAATTTGTATCAATCAACTTCATTTTTTACGCGGCGGCCTCAGCCGCCGCGTATATACTATAGTGCAGATTGTCGATTAACATGTATCTGCTTTCTCAGTGCAAAATAACACTGTGCAACTAGGTAGGTCAGCAAAATACAGCAAATGTGTGGGTGTGTGTGTTTATGCTGTGTGGTTATCTAGGCATCTACACACATTGAAGTGTGCTGCAATAACAATAACTGGTGCAAACATGTATAAGCGACGGTAATAGACGGCCAGCGCTGCACGTAGACTGGCAATTCAGTGATAGATAGTGATAGTGGCAACTGATGGTACCTATCACATAACAGTGGTGCAACAAAACTTGTCGCAATAATGTTTCATAGACTGTATATTAGTCCGTCGAAACCGTGGACTTCGGATTAGCCAACGACCGGAAATGAAACTTTGCCGGAGCCGGATCCGGATATAAAATGTCGGAGCCGGAAGCAGCGTGTATTTAAGAATGTTAATTAGTATTTCGACACTTGTGACTAAATTTTATGATTTTTTTCGACACGGCATTGTTAAATTTTTTAACATCACCCCCCATTTCTATGCATTTGTATTGATTTTCTTTAGAGTATGCACACCCATTGCCATCAGACTGTAGTTGACCACTTGTCACTGTTTTGGGTCACTCTCATAAAAACGAAATAGATAAATTTGACAAAGATTGCGCTTTATGGAAGATACACTTCTGTAACTAGCTTCTGGGTGTTACTGTCCCCCAACCCAGGGGTGGACGCGGGTCGAAATTTTCGACCCGCGACCCAACCCAACCCACGGCTCGACCCTCGTGGGTAACCCGCGACCCAACCCGCGCCGTAAAACCCGACCCGCGACCCACTTTGACCCACCACTCTATAACCATAACGTACATTATACAGGGGCGTGTAGCCAGGATTTTGAAAGGGGGGGTCGTACCTTGTCTTTGCTGACTTATTTAAACTCACTATTGCGGGGTCTGAGCTCAGCCCCCAGAATCCAATTATTTTTACACTTATTGGCGAAGTGGCTTACATGACAAAATGTAAATTTGGTCGTTTAAAGTAAATAAACTAACTGTTGCGGGGGTCTAGGGGCGGCAGCCCCCAGAAAAAATTGAGTTTTTTCTATTTTTTGGACAAATTTGGTCAACTGGAGACGTAATCAAAAAATATTTCCGACAGGTAAATTAAAAACAAAAGATGAGAATTTCATATCAGACAGTATATTACACAACCATATATAAGCTTTCATGAAAGTTAACAAGGAATGATAAGTCATAAAGTTTGCAGGGGTCTGGGGGCGGCAGCCTCCAGAAAAATTTTTAGGATTTCTTAATTTTTAGGCCAAATGTTGTCAATTGGAGACGTGTCAGAAACGTTTTTTTGGCAGGACTATAAAGACCAAGGGGGGACCCTTGTCGACAATTTCTTCAGGTTCCAGTTTACGCGGGTCGGAAAAATTTTTTTCGACCCGCGCAGCCTGAAGTGGGTACCCGCGGGTCGACCCACTGCTCAAATTTTCCGACCCAACCCAACCCAACCCGCGGGTACCCACGACCCGCGTCCACCCCTGCCCCAACCCCTGTAATCTAGGCGTATATATGAATTTGCAAAATTTATGATGGTGAAGAAGGTGATCACCTCCTTTGCAACTAGCAGTTATGTATTGTAAAACCAACCAACCACTTCCCGCGTTATGAAAATTTAACTACCTAGCAGCTCCAGTTTATTAATCTTTTGTCAAAAGCTTTCGGACTTTCGGTTTATACATGTCAGTTATTGAGATGATGCCAAAAATTTACTTATGGAGTATGGACTAAGGTTGTCTCTGCCTGTTCATTAGTTATATAATCATACATGTACACGGGGTCTCGGTCTGGGGTGTGCTTTTTAAATTAAAAAATCAGTAAATTTGTTAAAATTCGCTACTTATTTGATATGTAGGTTACTTACTACACATCGTTAACCCTGTAGTTTTTTTGTAGTCGATCGCTCCTTCAGACAAGTGTTCCTTCAGTGTTCTTGGCATGCTATGTACATTGTACTATAATGAGTAATGACTGATATGTAAACAAGCAAATTGTTCAACTTTTGCAGTACAATGTTTAAAGAGTCCAAGTCTATTGCTAGCTAGAAATTGTGATTAAGACTGAGAGTGGTCATGTTTAGTTGAAAATGTTAGCTTTGACAAAATTTTGACGCCGCGTTTTATGTTCGCAGAATATCCTCAGCAGTGCAAGCATGTCGCACTGAAATCTGTCAAAATTAATGTAACCCTACTCGCAAAACGTGCTTGTTGTATTTAGGCATACTTTTACACCAGCTTGCCATTGTGTATCTAAAATTGGCCCCAAACTGCCGTTTTTTGAAAAGTCACATTTCAGGAGCGCCACCTTAAACCACCTTTGTGAAATCCACGCTTAGATTTTCGAAATTTTTCAATTTTTTTTTATTTTGAGTTATACACATCAATCGACTCCTGAACACCTTCTGAGCAAGTTTTCTTCAAAAACTATAGGTCGATTTTTCTCC
>JASANF010015927.1:0-10461 GCA_030248245.1 Trissonchulus sp. WLG1_4
CCCCCACATTATTATCTTATGAACAAGGAACAAACTAAGAAAGCAGGTAATAATTATAAACCCTTGTATAAACAATTTACGTCAAAAACGCATTAGGCCGTGTTTACATTGAGCTTTTTTTCAGCTGCTCGAGCAGCTGAAAAAAAGCTGCAGCTTTTTTTCGCCATTTCCGGCTTTTTTCCAGCTGCTCGAGCAGCTGGAAAAAAGCTGGAGCAGCTGAAAAAATGCTGGAGCAGCTGAAAAAAAGCAGATAAGTATGGCGGTCACTATGGACTAGCTGCTCCGTTGCTATGACAACGCTGCAGTTCCCGCATTTTTTCAGCTGCTCCGGCTTTTTTTCAGCTGCTCCAGCTTTTCTCCAGCTGCTCGAGCAGCTGAAAAAATGCCGGAAACGTCGAAAAAAAGCTGCAGCTTTTTTTCAGCTGCTCGAGCAGCTGAAAAAAAGCTCAATATAAACACGGCCTACGATAACTCATTGATTAGGAATAAGCATGTATTGGAAACACAAAAAAAGTAAAAAACACCATCCGACAAAACTAGTCCCAAGTTTAAAAACACACAAAAATCGATTTTAAAAAATACAACTTCGTCAAAACGCAACAGCTCACTATTCCGACATTAAAAAAATTACGATCAAAAACTAACTGAAGCGTATACAACTGTATAAAACTATTCAGACGGATTTCACACAAAATTTACAGATATAAAAAATATCTGAATATTATCTGAAAAAAATTCAGATAAAATTTACAGATCTGAAGAATATCTGAATTTTCTGTAAAACTGTTCAGATAAGTTTCAGATAAAATTTACAGATCTGTTGAACTGAGCGGTGGAAGGCGGAGCTTGTAAAAATTCTGTGAATTTTATCTGAAAATTTTAACAGAGTTTTCAGATAATATTCAGATATCTTATTTTTATCTGAACAATAATTTGTTTTACAGAAATTTCAGATAAAATTCAGAGGACTGGTTTTCCTGTGTAAGCCGAAATTTGAGTATCTTTGAAAACGCACAGGCACACTTATACGTGTTGAGCCTTGCAGGAAGGAGAGTTCATATTGCCTGACACCATATGCCATTTTATATACATACATTGTAGTTCGATTTTGCATCATGTACATTGCTTAATACACTACTAATGTATCGTTTTAGCTGTTTTATTGTTACAAAAATGACATTTTTAGTAAATGTTCAGTTTTTAATGTCAAAAACTTTCGGAAAATTTGCTGATTTTCCAGCTTCTTTTAGCCTTTGACTTTTACCGGCCCATCATTTTTGTAATTTTCGGTTTTTTGAGTTCCAATTTTGCGTTCGATGCTGCTGTTGTAAGAAATTAGCATTGTTTTTGACTGAAAAATGCTAATATGTGTCGTTTTTTGCGTTAAATTAGCGGCCCGAATTCTCAAAATCCTTTTTTTCTTCCTTTTTTCTGCAGAGTTTAAATCTTGGTTTTTTTATATGTTCATCAAAAGCGGCAACAGTTATTTTGGGGGCTAGAGATCAGATCAAGGCCAGTGGCGTATCCAGGATTTCGCAAAGGGGGGGGGGGGCTGCGACCGGGGGGGGGGGGGTGCGGAGCAACTGTGAGCCACCGCCGATCAAAAGGGGGGGACGGCAACCCTCGGACCTTTTTTGAGCTTGTTAAGCTTGCTATTGTAACCATCGATAAACTACAATAGTGAATCTGCAGCAAGCACTTAACTTTGCGGGGGTCTGGGGACGGCAGCCCCCAGAAGTTGAAGCTTTTTGAGATTTTAACCATCGAAATTGCATTGAAAATTGCACTTTTTACATGAAATAAAGAAATGTAGTGGATCTACAGACTACAGCTAGCATTTAGCAATGCAGGGGTCTGGGGGCGGCAGCCCCCAGAAGTTGAAGCTTTTTTGAGATTTTAACCATCGAAATTGCATTGAAAATTGCACTTTTTCATGAAATAAAGAAATGTAGTGGATCTACAGCTAGCATTTAGCAATGCGGGGGTCTGGGGGCGGCAGCCCCCAGAAGTTTTAGCTTTTTTGAGTTTTTAACCATCGAAATTGCATTGAAAATTGCACTTTTTCCATTAAAAAAAGAAATGTAGTGGATCTACAGCTAGCATTTAGCAATGCGGGGGTCTGGGGGGCGGCAGCCCCCAGAAGTTTTAGCTTTTTTGAGGTTTTAACCATCGACATTGCAATGAAAACTACTAAAGAGTAAAAGACCCCAAAACTAAAGAGTTGGAGTGAATTTTTTTGTGCTATGGGCCAGCGTAGGCTATTTTATGGCTGCGTTCAAAAATTGGGGTTTTGCGATGATTTATCGTCGCAATATGCTTTTGCCAGGTGGCTTTTTCTGATCCGTCGTCAAGAACGACCGTTTCTGATGTCACAGGAAAACCAGGAAATCTGAATTTTCTGTAAAATTTTTTCGGTTACGGATTTTTCAGATGTTTTTTACCCTTTCCATTCAGAGACATTTTACAGACTTTCAAAGGAAATTCAGATAAATTTCAGAGAAGTTCAGGGGAAATTCAGAGAATTTCACCCAGAATTCAAAGACTCTGAATTTTATCTGAAAAAAATATTACTGGCTTTTCAGATGAATTTCAGATACTTTTTACACGAGTTTCAGAAAAAATTCACATGTTTTTCACATCTGTAAATATCAGGTAAATTTTATCGGAATTTCTTGTAAAAAGTATCTGAAATTTATCTGAAAAGCCAGTAACATTTTTTTCCGATAAAATTCAGAGTCTCTGAATTCTGGGTGAAATTCACTGAATTTCCCCTGAACTTCTCTGAAATTTATCTGAAATTCCTCTGAAAGTCTGTAAATTGTCTCTGAATGGAAAGGGTAAAAAACATCTGAAAAATCCGTAACCGGAAAAATTTTACAGAAAATTCAGATTCCTGGTTTTCCTGTGTGTGTGTTGCAATTTTAGGGTTGAAAATTGACACACGAGACGCGGATACACTTGCCGTTAGCAGATCATTATTCAAAGTTCCAAATGGTCGACTGTGGCTAATTTTATTATACAGAAACTATAAATTGGCCGAAAATTGCTAATATGTGTCGTTTTTTGCGTTAAAATAGCAATTAAGTGCATTTTTAACGTTTTAAAACAAAGAAAACTCATCCCCCCCTCCCCGAAATTTTTTTTTGGCTACGCCACTGCTGATTGGTGACTAATGCTTCAAAAATTAAAATTAACAAAAAGTGAAAAAATCGTAAAAAATATGTATGCAAAAAAATACAAACATGTATGCAGCAAAGCAAAAAATAGTATACTTTGTATTTAATTTTGTATTTTTTACCCTATCTAACTATACAAACATGTGAGACATTAATCAATTAGCACAGAATATGATAATAGACCTGGCATATATAATAGGCATGCACAAAGAAAAAAGGTATCTAAGCCGAGAAAACATCAACAGAATGGAAAAAACTTGGAGATTTTTTAAATTTTGAAGGTAGAATTTGTCAATTGTGGAGGTATCAGAAACACTTTTGTCAGCTTTTGAAGTTTCGGAAAGGGGGGGGGGGGGGGGGGCGACGACCCACTAAGGGGGGGGGGGCTCAAATCGCTAAGGGGGGGGGGGGCTGCAGCCCACCCAGCCCCCCCCCCCCTAAATACGCCACTGATCAAGGCCATGGGGTTTTTAACTTTTAATAAGATGAGGTGCGTACCGTTTTACGGGTGAAAACATTTTTCCCAAATCAAATGTAAACCGGGTAGATGAGTGTTTCAGAACGAACCTCCGAATCGTGTAAAAAAAAATATTTTTATGTTTTCAGGTCTTCCTGTGGCCCACATACGTCCATCGGATCGGTGCAACTGAGGCGGGGGGGGGGAATTCAAACTGATTTTTTTTCGCCGTGAAAATACGTTTTTATACGTAGGTTTTCGCATGCGCTGAGTTCATTTTTAGCACTTTCCAAGCGAAAAAACGTTGATTTATACCTGTTCGAAAAAATCCAATTTTTGTCGAAAATCATCGTTTTTCGACATACTGGGGCTGATCATCAAAAATTATGACCAATACAGTCGTAAGGTGCAACTGAGGCGGGGGGGGAAAAATTCAAACTGATATTTTTTCACCGTGAAAACACGTTTTTATAGGTTTTCGCATGCGCTGAGTTCATTTTTAGCGCTTTCCAAGCGAAAAAACGTTGATTTATACCTTTTCGAAAAAAATCAATTTTTGTCGAAAATCATGTTTTTCGACACACTGGCGCTAATCATCGAAAATTATGACCAGTACAGTCGTAATATCAGCCTTAAGTTTGATCGTCATAAATTAACACATAATAATATACCTTATACAGCTTTGTTTTCAACATACTTAGCTCATTTATACTAAAATTCTTAATTTTGCCAACTAAAAAAAGAGGCGAAATATGCATAGTTAAATTGAGCTTACATATCAAAAGTTTTAGTTTCTTTTTGCGTAGACATTAAATTTATTACATTTTTCTAGAAAAATATGCATCATTAGTCATAAGTAGCGATATCTAATGAAATCGAATGCCATAAATACGATCTGAAAACGTCACTGATGCTCAGCACCAAGCTGGCACTGACAGGCAAATTTGGTTTAAAAGTGCAGCTTTATTTATAATTCCACAATAGCAAGGGTCCTTTTATTTGATGCAAGCAACTAAGACTAACCTTTGCTGACCCACCTACTAAGCCTGAGCCTAAGTACTAAGCCTCAGCCTAAGCACTAAGCCTAAGCCTAATCTAAGCCTAAACCTAAGCACTAAGCCTAAGCACTAAGCCTAAGCCTGAGGCCTAAATTGAAGGAAAACCATCTAAGAAGCATCAGAAACATTTTTACCGCACTAAAAACCCCAACTAGCTTCATATTTTGAAAAATTTTGCAACTATGGCCCGGAATTCTCACTGAACCTTACTTGGGCTGTAACGCTTCAATAAGCCTGGTCCTGGTAGCTTCAGAAAAAGTTCTGTAACTTTTCAAAGCCTGAACCGATTTACAAAATTTTTGCAGCATATAGTAGCTTAGAAGTTGCTCTTTCAATGGTAACAGCAGGTTTTCATTTGATTCAGTATTTTTGACTAAATCCAATTTTGCGCAAAAAATTTTATGTAAAGTTTAATTTTTGGACAAAGTTTGATTTCCAGCTAAAGCTTACATCCTACAAACTTCTAACCTAGCCTATTCGAAAGAGCGTTCAATTTTGACCCCCCCTAGGTTTGGGGGATATAGGGGGACTCCGGATCATTAGTCGAAAAAATGCCGTTTTTCCGACTTATTCGACCCCCAAAGGTTTTAACACCAATAATTTCACTTCAGATTTTTATTAAAAGGGGCGACAGCTATTTTGGGGGCTAGAGATCAGATTGGGGGCATGGCTGACGATGGGGGTTTCATATTTTTATTAAAAGATGGGGTAGGAAGCGAATTAGAATCGAAAATAATTTTTCCCCCCCCGCTTCAGTCTGACCCAGTCGTAATGTCAGCCTGAAGTTTGATTGTCATAAATTAACACATAATAATATACTTAATTCAGCTTTGATTGCAACATATTTAGCTCATTTTTACTAAAAATCTTAATTTTGCCAACTAAAAATTTAGAAAAATATTTAGAAAAATATGCATCATTAGTCATAAGTAGCGATTTCTAATGAAATCGACTGCCATAAATACGATCTGAAAACGTCACTGATGCTCAGCAACAAGCTGGCACTGACAGTCAAGTTAGGTTTACAAGTGCAGCTTTATTTATAATTCCACAGTAGCAAAGCAAGGGTCCTTTTATTTGATGCAAGCAACTAAGACTAACCTTTGCTGACCCACCTACTAAGCTTGAGCCTAAGCACTAAGCCTCAGCCTAAGCACTCAGCCTAAGCACTAAGCCTCAGCCTAAGCACTCAGCCTAAGCACTAAGCCTAAAGGCCGATTCACACGGTGCGTTTTTGCCGCTGCGATTTTGACGCAAAACGCAGGCCGCAGGGTGTCGCAAGCGAAACGCACCGTCTGAACAAGCTTTGCGGCCTTAGTGCGTCTCGCAGGTCAGTTTGCTGCGTCTTCACTGTTTTAAAAAAATGACAGTGCTAAGCAAAAATTGCTTAAACCAACACAAACGTAGCATCAAAACGCAATGAAATCGCAGGTCGAATTGCAGTCTGGCGTTTAAAACGCTGCGGCAAAATCGGGACGCAGGCATTCCGCACTAAAAACGCTGGTTCTGTTCAGACATTGCGTTTTGCATGCGGCAAGCTGCGTTTTGCCGCAGCGACAAAAACGCTGCGGCAAAATCGCAGTAAAATCGCAGCGTGTGAATCGGCCTTAAGCCTCACCTAAGCCTAAACCTAAGCACTAAGCACTAAGCCTAAGCCTGAGGCCTAAATTAAAGAAAAAACCTGCAAAGAAGCATCAGAAATAACTTTACCACACTAAAAAACCATAACTAGCTTTATATTTTAAAAAAATCGTAGCTATAGCCCGGAATTTCTACGGTACCGTACTTGTTTTGTAACGCTTCGGTCAGCCTGGTCCTGGTGGCTTCAGAAAAAGTTCTGTAACTTTTCAAAGCCTGAACCGATTTACAAAAATTTTTCAGCACTTAGTAGCTTAGAAGTTGCTCTTTCAATGGTAACAGCAGGTTTTTTTTATTCAGTATTTTTTACTATATGCAATTTTGCGCAAAAAAATTCATGTAAAATTAATTTTTGGACAACGTTTGATTTCCAGCTAAAGCTTACATCCTACAAACTTCTAACCTAGCCTATTCGAAAGAGCGCTCAATTTTGACCGCCCCTAAGTTTGGGGGATATAAGGGGACTCCGGAGCATTAGTCGAAAAAATGCCGTTTTTCCGACTTATTCGACCCCTAAGGGTTTTAACACCAATAATTTCACTTCAAATTTTTATTAAAAGGGGCGACAGCTATTTTGGGGGCTAGAGATCAGATTGGGGGCATGGCTGACGATGGGGGTTTCATATTTTTATTAAAAGATGGGGTGGGAAGCGAATTAGAATCGAAAATAATTCCCCCCCCCCCCCGCTACAGTCTGACCCATCGGATCAGTCAACGGCCATCTTGCTGCTAATTATCGCCCTCCAAACGTCACATAATTTTATCATGGTATTATATATATATACATACATATAAACTTATTAATTTGCTACTTATTAATTTGTCTGTATATACCAGGGTTTTTTTTTCAAAAAATTTTGTGTGCATAATTGTGCAAAATTTTAATTTTAGTGTGCAAAATTTTATTTTTCTGTGCAAACTGTAAATGTGTTTTCTTCGCCTATATAGAAGCAAATATACGCGTTTTTATACCTCTAGAGGTCGTACGTATCAGTGGCATACCCAGAAAAAAAAGTCCGGGGAGGGAATGACTTTTCAATTTTTTGTAATGGGTGAAAACGCATTTTTTAGCAATTTTAACACGCATAAAACGCCTTCAAACGCAAGATTACTAAACCAAAAAGGTGTAGGGGTCTGGGGGCTGCTAGCTCCCAATAAAAATTGGCGAGTTTTTCCAATTTTTAGGCCCAATTCGGTCAACTGGAGACGTATATATCAGAAATTTTTTCCGATAGAAAAATTCAAAACAAAAGATAGTAAGTATAGTGGTGCGGGAAAAAAAACCGTACGCGTTTTGCGGGGAAAAAAACCCCTAGTGCTTCCTGGCCGAACCTCACGACATAGGACCTTTTTGAGTATGCAGGTGGAAAGCGCATCCCAAACTGACTTACCACACCAATTTCTGTGCAGTTTTGAGGCCTGTAGCATTTTTTATAAAATTTGAAAATTTTGCATGTTGAAAAATTCCAAAGTGACAAAATTTTCAACTTTTCCAATTTTCCAATTTTTGACTTGTCATAATTTTTCACAAAAACACTTTTGACCAACGCCGTTTGCATTTTTCCCACCATCCGTCCACCCTGGGTACGCCCTTGCTGGTTGCTGCTATGTTTATGTTGGTGTGCTGAAATTCTAAATATTGGAAATCACTGGCATTAGCACGATGGCTGTCAGATGCAGATCAAAGAAATTTTTTGAGCGAGGAGAAGTCGACCTACCTTCCTTGACTTAATCTTGCAAAAAATGTGTATGCCATAATTGGCGGAGGTCCTGGGGCGGCAGCCCCCAGAAGCCACAGCTTTTGTAGAATTTTGAAAAAATTTTGCATTGAAAAACATTGTATTTCATCAACACTTGTTTAGGAACCTGGGTCATTGTGCTGAAATCTGTCCCCTGAAAAAGCGTCCCCTGAAAATGCAGAATTTTTTTATTTCTCGGGCAAAATGGTTAATGAAAGACGAAACGGAAATTTTTTGGCGGGCCATAAAATTCAAAGGGGGCAATTTGAACAACAATTACGCAAATCATGCGCCATTTGCCAAAAAGCAGTATAAAAACCTGCCGCCGTTGATGATACCGCCAGTGATGTCAGTCGATGCAGGGGTCTGGGGGCGGCAGCCCCCAGAATTTTTTTTCGATTTTGCATTCAAAAACAGTGCATTTTCAGCATGTCCTAGGCCCATCGGGCAGTGTGCATTATTGTGCAAAATTTTAATTTTTGTGTGCAAAATTTTAAAAAAAGTGTGCATTTGCACAGGGTTTTGCACAAAAAAAACCCTGGTATATACATATATAAGTGTATTTATGCTGCTGAGTTTGTAATTTTTATTCCCTTTGACTATATATATACAGTAAGATCATTCAACTAGAAAAAAATTCAGAAAAAAGTTAAATAACTAGAAAAATATCAGAAAAAAGTTAGAAAATAACTAGAAAATAACTAGAAAAAACCAGAAAAAAGTCAGAAAATAACTAGATAAAACCAGAAAAAAGTTAGAAAATAACTAGAAAAAAAACATAAAAAAGTTAGAAAAAAACCAGAAAAAAGCTAGAAAACATTCTCTATAGGGTCAGAAAAAAACCAGAAAAAAGTAGAAAAAAAATAGATCGTGAGACTGGCAGTTACAAAAAAACCAGAAAAAAGTCAGAAAAAAACCAGAAAAAAACTAGATATTCGTCAGGAAGAATTAGAAAAAAACTAGAAAAAAAACCAGAAAAAAACTAGATAATTTTTTCTAGTTTTTTTCTGGTTGTTTTCTAGTTTTTTTCTAGAAATAATTTTCCTGTATCCCCAGACCCCCGCAACCGTGATATATTTAGTTACTTCTATATTTCACTAACTAGCACAGCTAAAAATTTTGTCTGAACCCCCCCTTTTAAATTTTCTGGGTACGCCCCTGTAATGTATATACCTATATTTGTTTTAGTTGATGATCTGATTTGGTTTGTAAAGAATCTCTCGGAGGTTGTGGGAAATCTCGTGGAAGCTTTACGTAATTTGTTGAAACTGATCAAAATTTGATATCAAAATGGTATGCATATTAATAGCGAAAATATTATATATATATATATATATATATATATATATATATATATATATATATATATATATATATATATATATATATATATATACATGTACACGGGGTCTCGGTCTGGGAGGGCTTGTCCCGAAATTTTCGACATTTTAGGGGGGGCTTGTCCCAATATTTTGTCCCAAAAACGCGAAAATTTCCAATTTTTGCCTAAAAATGGGAAATTTTTGCGAAATTCCGATATTTTTAGCGATTTTTTCGTTTTTTAGTCATTTTTGAAGCATTTTACGGCGATCTGAGGTGATTTTGGGGTTTCAGAGAGGGGGGCTTGTCCCGACGGGTCAAATCTGAGGGGGGCTTGTCCCGGAATTTCAAATCTGGGGGGGGCTTCCCCCCCCCCCCCGAGACCTCCCCCATGTACATATATATATATATATATATATATATATATATATATATATATATATATATATATATATATATATATATATATATATATATATATATATATATATATATATATATATATATATATATATATATATATATATATATATATATATATATATATATATATATATATATATATATATATATATATATATATATATATATATAAATATATTGTATAAAAGAGAACAACCGTCGAATAAGAGTGTCAGTCACCTGTATAGCAGGCGGGGAAAAAAAACCCACCCCATTTTTTAGGGGAAAAAAAACCCACCCGGGTTCCGGAACTTGGGTATGTGGTACAGGCCTAAAAATTTGCCAGCGTATAGTACAGTCCCTGTAGGCAAACGTATATAAGCGGTATCCAAACGGGGTCTCGTTTGTACTTTTTATGAGGCAAAAATTTTGACCCCCCATTTTTGACCCGACATGGCTCCAAGGGAGGTGAATTTTGGAGTCTCATTTCTCAGCACTAAAAGATGCGAGCTCAAATGTAAAAACACTTTTACAGAGGACTACCCTTCCTCTATTCATGACCGCAGTGGCAGGTCCCTCCTTCTTTCGTACGAGGGGGGGCATGACCGAAATTAGACGGGGTAAAAAAAACCCATGTGGGGGAAAAAAACCCACTTTTTGAAAATGGCGCA
>JASANF010015928.1:0-26540 GCA_030248245.1 Trissonchulus sp. WLG1_4
CTGCGTGACCACTTGTATCGGCAGAGGCCGAAAAAACATAGGTACTAATAGTTTGACAAAAACGGTGCCGAAAAAAGATAAGTACTAATAGTTTGACAAAAACGGTGACAAAAAAAGCATTTGTCTGCTTATAGTTTCTGCATGAGTACCGCTTATTTAATGGTAGTTTTTTCACAATATGTCATTACATGAACTTTTTGGGTGGATTTCACCAAGGTGGTTTTTAAAAAAACCATGGTTTTACGTACGTTTTTATATAATTTGCACATAATTTCATTACGAAATATCGCCTGATTCGTTACGAATTTCGTAGATTTTCAAAAACCAAGGTTTTTGCTCAGTTGAAATTTCAAACCTGCAGCATAGCAGGTTTTTCATCTGCCGAAATTTCAACTGAGCAAAAACCATGGTTTTAGAAAATCTACGAAATTCGTAACGAATCAGGCGATCTTTCGTAATGAAATTATGTGGAAATCATATAAAAACGTACGTAAAACCATGGTTTTTAAAAACCACCGTGGTGAAATCCACCCTTTGTGTTTGCGAGATGTCATGTGCAAGTTGCAACATGTTTTCTTCTGTGCTTCGTGACGATGTATTAACAACACAATTTTTAATTTCATACACGCTAAGTTTCATGCTTTAATCTTCTTCTGTTTTTCAACAGATAAAGCTTTACGGACTAGCACCTACAGCGTGCTACACTAGTCAGAACCAATAAAATCTACCGCAATTTGAGTAAACTGCAATCAATCCCCAGTCACCTGTCACCTGCGTGCACTTCACTAGTAAACACTGGAAATAAAAATGTGTCAATTGTTCACAGTAGCTGACCGAAAATTGTCCTTGTCCCTGTCCCTGTGTTCTTAAGGACAAGTATGAACCGGGCTTAAACGAAACTCGCAGAGGGCATCCAAGTCAGGGGGCGCTCGATGCAAAAAAATGCAATCATGCCCGGCGCCAAGCAAGCTAGCCCAGACTTACAGCAGCTGACTGGCCTGAGCCCCAGAGCTGGCGGCATCCATACAGCTGTCCTGCCCCCCTCCCCCCAAGTCCAGGTCCGTTTCCACCTCTGCCCCCTCCCCAAACCCCCACGGCTCCCCCTCCCCCTCCTCCTCACCCGGCCCCTCCCTGGCAAGACTCGGCAGCTGGATTTGTTCCTGCTCAAATGGCACCCCCGAAATACTTTCCGTGTTCATCTGCAAACAATATTATCACAATGAACGAGCCTAGACGCGTTCATAAGGGCACAGGGGAGGAGGGGGGTAGTAAAAAATGAGCTATAAGTACGCGTTAGTAGAAAATAGGCTTCCCGGATGGTCCACCCAGCGAACCATGCTGTAGAAACAAGGCAGTGAGGTAGAAACAGTGCGGTGTGAGTAAAGAACAGCAAGAATGGATAGAATAGAACCAAGGCTGCAGCGAGAAAGAGATAAAAAGTTAACAACACTCACTATTAATTCATAGTTTAGTTGAAAAAATATCACAAAATGTTTGCCAATACTTTTCGGCATAATAATAATATTATTTTGACCAACTTTCAGCGAAACTGATTATTCTAAAAAATTCTACGTAACTTGTAAGAAACTTAGGAAAGTTCATATCCAAAAGTTTTTCAATACCTAACAACCTGGCTGCTACCTTGACAAACTAGATTGCAAGCGTACATTAGAAGCATCCGCAAAGGACAGAGCGGACAGGGAGGGGCAGACACTTGACGACTGCGGACAGCCACGCAGGGGCAAAGAGACTGCTGAAAATAATTAATAGACTCATTATTAAAACGGCTGACCACTGGCAGAGTATGGAGCGTTAATAACACACGCCGCTACCATAATAGCACAAAGTGGCACATCCGTCACCATTTCACCATGAAATTTCAAAAACCCCAATCGTATGATACCACAAAGCAGAGTTTTTTGTGTAAAATAGGGTGTACGGACACATCGGCCGCCTAATTTACACAGTAAACTCAAAAGTTGAACAAGGCAACAAGGACTCAACTTCAGGCACGGAATTTTCGATATTTCGATAAACAATAATTATTATTACTCATGTTTAAGCCAAACGCAGCATATTGTAATAACGACTACTTTCAGCTATAAACTGACTAAGCCAACCTTCAATGACAGACTGCGAGAGCTGTCCAGAGACGGAGCTGTCCGGCGACGGGCTCTGGTCTGGCAGGGCGTAAGAGTGCAGCGAGAGAAAGCATCGGTCATCGACCATCGGACAGGAGGACGACAGCAGCCCCGCGCCCTCCCCGCTCTCCAGGGCCAGGCACACTTTCCGGAACAGGGGGTCGAACTGAAGCACAGCACACGTTTATGGTATATTTTTAGAGGGGGGGGGGGCGCCCTGCCCTCCCATGTGGTCCGGTGCCCCCCCCCCCCTCTCACTTTGGTGAAGCCCCACCCCCGGTTCACATGAGGTCCCGCCACAGCTCAAAAACATTTCCGAAACAACGTTTTGTCGACTTTTTAGCTGCAGTAATGTCGCTTTTTGTGTCCTTTTATATCAGTGAAGCTATAAATACGTATAAAAACATTTTTCGCCTAGAAATAGTGTTTTTCCGCCACTTTGGTGCCATGGAGCTTTCGCAGCCCCCAGCCCATAAAATTCGGCCTAAAAACAGCATGCTGCAATCTCGCTCCAACGGACTCAGTTTCGTATAGCTGTACATAAGAGGGGCGGCAGAGGATTCCAGGACGAGACCGCCTAAGACCTATCACCCCTCTTTGCTGCTGAGAAGAAAGCATATAAATTGCCTATGATGGCTGAAAAACCCTCCAAAAGTACGGAATACGAAAAAAACCATAAATATAATCAAACTATTACAATAACATCAGAAATTTGCGAAAAATTTCGCAATTTCACCAAGCAACTGGCGCTTAAGCGAGCTAAAGTCCCCTAAATATCGGGTCAAGCCCCCTTCTGACAATATAACAGAGTCCGAGACAAGCGCCCCCACACTCAGATCCTGTTTACAATGTATGATAGCAGCCAATAAAAAAATATGGGTTCTGGGACAACCAGACAACCGTTATGGACAAACTCTTATAGACACCGTTATAGTTAGTCAGAAATAATGTAAAGGATAACGTACCTCATATTCTGTCTGCAGCGACTGAATGGTGATGGCCTTTTCATTTTGTTCCAATGCTTTATTGCGATGCTGCAATCACACACAATTAGTTTGCTGTAAACAGGGAGACACCGCACACTATACAATGTCACAAAAAAACAACCCCAATTCCATGTGATAAAGTGTGTAACAATACAATGCAAGTGATGGTAATATTGATGTGTGCTGTGAAGAAGATACAAGTACCACGCTGAATCATAAGGCAAAGTTTTAAAAAATGACCGTGGCTCAGAATAAGAATTAATAATATTATGTAAGAATCGACTGAAATGAAAGTTCACATAATATTCTAGTTTTAACCTGTGGTGACATCTTTTTTTTTACTTTTTTACAATTTGTGCATACTTTTACAAATTTTTATGCATAGTTTTTCACACATCCAGCTGCATTTCATTATGATTCAATCCCTCATGCTCGTTAACTCTCACAAACCAACACCCACCCTGCGCTTTCGCTTCTTTGGTGTGGGGCCCGTTACCGTAGTATCGTCGGCATTATTAACGTCATCTGTGCTTGCATCTAAAAAAGATTACAAATCTTTTTACGAATAATGCAATAACGTCAGGATTCAGGAACAGAATCTGCAAAAAATGCTGATCGGGCAGTCGAATTCTTACCAAAAAATGTTGCACACCGAGAAAAAACAAGACAAAACTAGCACCTACCCGCTGTACTCTTGATGGCTGAAATTCGTTTTTATACTACAATCACACGTTTTTTACCATGTTTTGGTCCGCTGAATTAGATAAGCTAAAAAAAGTTAAAAAGGTAGATCGTTAAAAGAATGGTGGGTCAAAAACCAAAACTATATACAGGACATAAATACGTAGCCAATCATAAGACACCCCAAACCATGGCCAGCCTATCAGATTCTGTTTTTGGGAGAAAAATAAAAAAACAGCCAGACCCTGCTTGTGCTGGGCAGGCCCCTCTCTTTTTCCCAGACCCCCGATCATCTGGTAAGTCTCCCGATAGAGCAAATCCACCCGACACGAATAGATTTTGGCACTGGCGTCCAACGTGCTCCCGGCCATCTGAAAACAGATTAGGGGGATTAAGTGGATTAAAGGTCATCGCTAACTAACTGTTGATCATGGCGCACAACTCACAAAGGCGGCCCTAATTGCAGCCAAGTAAAAAAAATTAGAACCACATAAATTTGGCCAAACTGACGTCTGATCAAAAATCGCTGTACCCTGAGACAAAACAAGTGGTGTGATTGTTGTGACTACTCGCTGTACTCTTGATGTTTGCAATTTGTTGTTTTCGTATCGTAATGAAATCGCGTGTTTCTTTTTATCTCAGGGCCCAATTGTATAAACATTTCAACGGCCGTTGAACTCAACGGCCGTTGAAATGAACGGCCGTTTAAATTGTTTGAATTTTATAAACGATGAAATCATGTGATTTTGGCAGAGAAAAATGTGAATTTCAACAGTGATTTTATAAAGAAAAGTCCGTTGAGATAAACGGCCGTTGAACGGCCGTTGAAATTTCAACGGCCGTTGAAATTTCAACGGCCGTTGAAATTTCAACGGAGAATTTTAAGATTTTTAGAACATAATGTCGTGTGACTTCATCAAAAAAAGTCCGTTGAGATAAACGGCCGTTGAACGGCCGTTGAAATTTCAACGGCCGTTGAAATTTCAACGGAGATTTTTAAGATTTTTAGAACAAAACTTCGTGTAACTTAGGGGCCAATTCCTTTACCGGATTAAACGGACTGGACTTATTTTAGTCCGAGGTCTTGGAATTGCAAATCGGGTTAAACGGACTAAACGAGCTAAAAGAAGTCGGCGGCTTAATTTTAGTCAGACCCCATTCCAAAACTACCACTGGACTAAACGGATTTAACATGCACGCTTAACATTAGCGTGCATAGTTAAGTCCGTTTAGTCCGATTAAAAAGCAGTGCGCTATAAGTTAAGTCCGTTTAGTTTAATCCGGAGGTTTTGGAATGGCATTTTTCAGCATAATTTTTAAACCGTTTAGTCCGATTATAATTAACCTTTTCATCAGGTAAAGGAATAGGCCCTTAGTTGCAAACAAGGAAAGAAATTTGCCCATTTTTGCTAATATTAACCTCCCAAACAGCTATGTAATTTTTTACTAGTAATAATTTGAAAGTTTGATTTTTAATGTTAAATTTTTTCATCAACTGTATAAAGTTATGAATTTATAAAAGTAAAATTAAAGTTTTCAATTATCAATGTTCCTTTGCTATTTGATGTTAACAAGTAAATACTTTGCAACAAATTTTAAAAATTGCATATTTTCAACGGAGCTTTGTCGGTCCGTTGAACTCAACGGCAGTTCAACGGCCGTTGAACTAAACGGCCGTTGAAATTTTTAAAAATTTAGAACGAGTAGTTGGAAAAAATGATTAGTCGCGTGTTTTCAACGGAGAAATTTTTGAAAATCCGTTGATTTCAACGGAAAAATTTTGTTTATAAAATCGCTGTCAAAATTGCTGAAAACCTCCGTTGAAAATTTTCAACGGACTTTTATACAATCGAAACATTTTGAACGGCAGGTAAAATGTTCAATAGCAATGGAGAAAATGTAGATTTCAACGGAGAATTTTTCAACGGCCGTTGAAATTCTTTATACAATCGGGCCCAGGTCCAGCAGTTTTTGGTCAGACTTAAATTAAAATTCAATAATTCTTAATACAGTCAACGTTTTGTCTTGTTACAAATCTGTCACACAGTTTTTTACCTGAACGATCGGCAAAGAAAGTTCATGAATCCAAGCTGCAGCGAAAACACTAAATTCATTGAAGCGAAAAAACTAAATCAGTTAAAGCCAGAAGCATCTAAACCCAAAATATATATACTGATATTAAAGACGCCTCAAAAACTAATTGAACTGGAAAATTTATACACAAATTTTCAACCTGAAAATTAGTAGCACTTCCGGGCCCGGCGATGCCCCGCTCCTGCAGCAGCCCACCCAGATAATCGATCAGCTTCAGGTCAAATGCATTCTTCAAACCAATCTTCTGAAACCACCCAATTGTCCACACACAAAAATGACCTAACGGAAACCCCGTGCATTCCAGATTTCGTATAACACTTTTATTTATAATAACTTTCAGGCTACATTGTTGTTGTTGTTGTTTCCCTCCCGCTCGTCAGCAACATCCTGCGGCCTTAACGAGTCACCCGTAGGCCCCGACCTTTACATCGTTTGGTGACTACACCCGATGTAAAAACCGGTGAGAGATTAATTAGAGGGTTCAGGCTACGTAACCCGGTGGATTTAGTTGGAACGCGCCCGGACACAACTCGCTATCTTTCCAGCCTCTAGGCAGTCTCAGGTAGGGCGATATAGATTTGTCCATAGCGCCCCCTACTAACTCTCATTAATATTTTAACGGCTGTTTGTGCTTCTGTGAGAAAGATAGCGCGGAACCCTCTCTCTGAGTCCGCTAATCCTCATAAATTAACAGTAACACACACTAAACAATTTTTATATGCTCCAGAAATTACATTCATTAGTATATGTATTATTAATTTATGTTCTCCAGAAATTGCAATAATCCAGAAATTTTATCAAGATCAGGCAGTCGCTACAACGCACACGCTAAATGAATATGCTAAAACATAAAAGTAATATGCTAAAACACAGCAAGCATTATATAAAATAAAGGTAAAGGAGACAATACTGCAAAGCGGAAGAAGCTAGAAGTTATAATTAATAAACAACCTGCATAAACAGTAACAGATTAAAAATAAAACAATCTATCTAGCGTAGGGAATGGTGATGGCTAACAGAACGACACTAACCGTACCTTTATTTAAACAGAGAAACAACCTCCATAAGTGTCGCAGCGTGCAACTGATCTTCTCCTATCACAACGCAGGCTGAATCTGGAGTCTGTAAGCCCTACTACTATGGCATGCACCAACTTTTGCAACTCAATTTTGCTTTAACAGCTTCTATGCACATTCACTATACGAGATAAACCTAGCATACATGAACGAAGATACAGTTTGAAAGCAATTATAAAGCTGCAAGCAATCTACTGAACAAATCATTACTCTCAAGGGTAAGGGGTAATAAATTAAAGGCAAGCGCCACCTAGTGTGTGAACATTTTACAACAGTCCAAAACAACCTCGACTCACCAATGGATCTAAAAGATAAACTACAAAAATCGTGTGCGAAACTGTGTCGGCCTTCAGCTAACACTCACACAGATTGTTTGGCAGCAGCAAAACTCAAAAAAGAAGACTACAGACTTAAAAATAAAAATAGAAAGAAATAAAGAAGCATAGACATGCAAAAAAAAACAAAAGCGACTTCAACATTTTATAAATCAAAAATCAAAGCTGCGACCAAGATCGATGTGGGTGCATAACGGGGGGACCTGTGGGCAAAATTTAAAGGACCTAACTAGGCCCACTTCGTGTAGGAACCGACTGCCCCCCTTCAGGCTACAATATATAATTATAGCAATCACAGCAATTATTATCGAATAATTGGTAAAATGCATTCAGTGCAACTAAACAGAACTATCAACCGCACATGTGCGGCTGCTGATAAAATCTGGGGTGCTAAGCGGTTTTTCAAAAATTAAATTCTTGGCGGTGATAACCGATCTGGCTGGGAGCGGACCGTTTCTGAGGGGGAGCAATGTCAGGTTGGGGGAAGCAATCCCCCCCCCCGCCCACTGCTGTGTATGCTGACAACCCCCTTCCTCCCTTTTCAGACCACGGTTTTTTTTGCTCAAAATTGTGCTCATTTGAGCATTGGAACATAAAAATGAGCATGGAAAAATAAAAATGAGCATCGAATGAGCATTGTTGCTATTGTCCAAAAACATCATCAGGAGAATAAATAGAAATTCCGAAAAATTCCCCGGGAGTCATGTTACACAAGGCTCCGCTCCTTTAGTTTCCCGGTCGGTCGGAACCTTTTTCGGTACGTCCCAGATTGATCTAATTACGCTATACATTGAAATTGTTTCAGCATTTATGTCGCCAAGTAGGGAAGTTCTTATTCATCACTTTATCTTTTATAAGATTTTGTCTCAGCTTATGTATTTAGTAGTCGTATATCAGAGGATATGGGCGTTAGCCATGAGGTCAATCCCCCTGTTGGATTGGCGAAACAAAAAAATCAAAATGCTGAATTATTTTTTGGTCAGACTTTAGTCTATCCATTTTACATGTTATCGTAGTAAAACTAACATGTTTCTGTGAATGTGTGACTCGTAATGTCAAAAATTTTCTTGAAGTTTTCAAATTTGCTAGCAGCTGGACTCTTACCGCGCCACCAGTTTCGTAATTTTCGGTGTTTTGAGCTCTAATAAAAAAAGCATCCTGTTTACGCCGCTGACGCCTACATGCGTGACATTTTAGCAATGCAAAAGTGCAACAAATAACGTTAAAATTTCTTGAGCATTCGAACTTAACAAGCACGTTTTGCGAGTAAAGTTAAATTAATTTTAGACGTGCTCGTCGCGACGTGCTTGAAATGCTGAGGATATTCTTCGAATATAAAACGCGGCACCAAAAATTTTCAGAGCCAACATTTCAAACTATTAACGCAACGTGTCGACTGGTGGTTATCTCACTTCTTAGGCAACAATGTCAGCATTATGGTTGAAAACGTTTCTATCACAAAACTTTTATGGCGTCAGTTTCACTTTTAAACTAAGAGCTAGAGTCATGGTCAAAATGACCGTCACCCACATATTCGGCCACTTTTTAGAGTCGAAAATAACTCAACGCCGCAACGCATCCATAACTGTGCAAATGTGCAGCACTGCTAAGGCTCTTTGGCTTAGTCTGACAGTTACCAAATTGGCATCAGATTAAAACCACAACTTTCATGGTTCCGACGTGTTCATAAACAATCTTGGAAACATTGTTGCAACAGGTTTAGTTGCAGCCCTTTTGCAATCAGAATAATCGCCTGCCACTAACGACGTAGGTAGATACGTACACACACACCCACACACAGTGTGTATTTTAGGAACCTAGCAGTCGAATAACACAGCAATCGCCTGATCTACGTGTTATTTATAGGAGCCTTTTGCACTATAGTATATACGCGGCGGCTGAGGCCGCCGCGTAAAAATTAGCATCGAAATCTAAAAATGAGCACAAATTGGGCATCGGCGGTTTTGAAAAAAAAGTTTCAGACTATCCTCACATTTTCATTAAGCAACTTGATGCACTTGGCGTAGTGATTCGCGATGTCTACGTTGGCCCCGGCAGTCGCGGTCGCAGGACCCCTGCAAAAATACCATCAAATAAAATATACGCACTATTTGATCGCCAAAAGTGCCTATATATAAAATAAGTCCATAAAGTATAATCACGGCTTCTCTAAAGTCAGGTGGGATAAAAAAGCTAAAGGTCTACCAAACAAAACAGTTTTTTATATTAATTGGTTTGTATATAGTATAAACCTCTGAAAAGGCATATATGTGAGCGTAGAGTAGACGGATCAAACTAATAATTCATCATCGTATGTATACACATGCCATTATTAGTTATTAAAAAAACCACTGTTAAGTCCGTTCATACTCGTCGTTAAGGACACAGAGACAAATACATGGACAAATTTCGGCCAGCTGCTGTGAAGAATTGGCAAAAGCGACTCGGCTAATTTTTTGCACACTGTCAGGAAGTGACTTCGACATTGTTCGTGCGAAAAAATTGGCTCATTTGGCAGTGTAGTTTTCTTGGAGGTGCTCAAGGAAGGACAAAACGATAGTGACAAGGACGACAAGTATCAACCGGGCTTTACGCGCAATTCGCTGAAATCTGACAGGACAGGGCACGATAGCAATAAACAACACATAAACACACGAACCTGGTGGCCGCTTTGGTGGTGAGGGGCGATCCAAAACCGGCCAGCTGGCGATCGGTCACCTGACAACACAATCATTAAGGATGTAGTTTAGCAGTCGGGCGTAGACAGTGCAAACTGAGTACGTATATATAAACGCATATCACGCAATATGTAAGCCAAAATCGCAGCCCAAATATATAGCAACTTTAAACAAGGGCATACCTGGGCGATCAAGAGTGGGTTGGGGGCGTATATGGGCGTGCGGGGGTTTTCACCCCCACCCTCACAGCTAGTAAGCTCACCCCCCACAGAGGCGCTTCCCCCCATCCCCCAAAAAAAATGTTTCAAAGGCAGCTGACGTCGGCAAAATCGGTAACGCAGTAAAAAAATGGTGGCTCACGAAAAGAAAATGGGCGGAAAAAACAGTCTGCATGCCCCCCTCCCCATCCCGCTGGCTCACTCACCCCAGATTCGCTAGCTGCTCATGTATACAGGTGGGGGGCCATCTAAACCTACGGTTCCCACCCCGACAGAATATGACCATACATGGACGTAGGGGGATTTTACCCCCCTCCCCCAAAAGGCACCTGCACCGCGCCCCCTCCCCCAGACAGGTCCGTCACCCTCCCTCCCTCCCTAGACTGTTTAAACAGTGGCTCACGAAGCCAAAATCGGTGATATACGAAGCCGAAATAGACAATGGAGAAGTTGGTCCGCACCCCCTCCCCCCCTATATATAGTATATAGTGTGCAGGAGTGACCTGTTTGGTGTGTCTCGCTCGCCGCTCTGCCTCTTCGTCGACCTCGCCCAGCTGCAGGCTCGTGCTGTCGGCCAGGCTCCTTCGTTTTCGAGCCACTGGCTTCAAATCCCGAGGAGACCAAAATTCCGCACTCGTTCGCCGATCTTTTCCAATCATTGTGTTTTAGTGGTGTCAAAGACTTGAAACACAATAATTACATTACTAGCTGACTAGGGCATGCGAGGGGCAGGGCCATTCCAAACTTGAAACTACGGATGAGATGAGACTGAAAAAAGTGCACCGAATACCGAATATTTGGATTTCCGTTTTCGGCCAAAAAACGAATACCGTCATTTGTCGAGCAAAATTTAGTGAATGTTTTCTCAGGTTTCAAAGATGCAGAATAGTTAAATAACACGCATAAATAAATATATATATATATATATATATAAACTAGGGATGTCGCGGATATCCGCATCCGCATCCGCATCCGCGGATGATCCGCAACTTTTTGACATCCGCATCCGCATCCGCAAAAATTTAATGCGGATGTGCGGATGTTGCAGATTCGGCAAAATTTACTAAAAATGTAGAAAATCAGACGACAATTTTGATTTTTGTGCATGTATATACCAATATTTTTGCTCTTACAACGGTGGATGAAACTTTATTCTAGGCTTTTTCACCTCATTGTTGGTTGCAAATCGCTCTTTTCTAAAGTAGGCTTCACGAATATTTGATATTGCTGGCATATTCGAACTAAGTTTTGCATTTGCATGTTTGAGAGAGGCTAGTCTACAAACTTGTAAAGCAATAATTGTCAAAACAATATCAGTTTTTAACTTGCATGCTTTCGTAGATTAAAAAGATTAGACAGAGTACGTATAGTGATTATACACCAACCAAAACCAAAAGCATCACGTTGCCAGAGGGTCACGCTGATAGCCTTTGAGTTGGCATAAAGTTAACCACTAGCGTTTTAACGAAACTGTTGATGGCTGCGCATGGCTTAGAAAATATGTATAATAAATGCACAACTTCGATACAAACTGTTTTATCTGAGTCTCATTCCTTAGTACTTGCACTCTTGCATTCATACTGCTATTTTTAGTATATTATGTATTTTTTGGTGAAAAATTTTTCAAAAATTCGGCCCATAACTTGTTTAGAACGTATTCTAAAAAGATCCGCATCCGCATCCGCATCCGCGCGGATGTCAGAAGTCAACATCCGCATCCGCATCCGCATCCGCGGATGTCAAAAAAGTCACATCCGCGACATCCCTAATATAAACACTATGTTTATACGCTACCCCAAGCCTAGGGTGGAGTGTGGTCAAGATTCGGCAGGGGGGAAACTATTTTTGCCCACAAATCGCTTCCTACCCCATCTTTTATACAATAAAAATTTATATATAACCCCCATCGCCAGCCAAGCCCCCAATCTGATCTCTAGGCCCAAAATAGCTGTCGCCCCTTTTAATAAAAATGTAGAGTGAAATTATTGGTGTCAAAACCCTTAGGGGTGGAATAGGTCGTAAAAACGGCATTTTGTCGACTAATGATTCGGAGTCCCCCTATATATATTCCCCCAAACATAAGGGGGAGGTAAAAATTGAACGCTCTTTCGAATACATAGGCTAGGTTAGAAGTTTGTAGCATGTAAACATTAGCTGGAAATCAAACTTTGCCCTAAAAATAAACTGTACATGAATTTTTTGCGCAAAATTAGATTTAACCAAAAATACTTCATCAAATAAAAACCTGCTGCTACCACTAAAAGAGTATATAACCTATATAAGCTACTAAATGCAGAAAAAATTTTGTAAATCGGTTCAGGCTTCGAAAAGTTAAAAAGCTTTCTGAAGCTACCCAGGCCAAGGTGATTGAAGCGTTATATTGAGCACAAGTATATATAGTGGTGCGGGAAAAAAACCCTACGCGTTTTGCGGGGAAAAAACCCTAGTGCTTCCTGGCCGAACCTACCTCACGACATAGGACCTTTTTGAGTATGCCGGTGGAAAGCGCATCCCAAACTGACTTACCACACCAATTTCTGTGCCGTTTTGAGGCCTGTAGCATTTTTTATAAAATTTCAAAATTTTGCATGTTGAAAAATTCCAAAGTGACAAAATTTTCCAAATTTTTGACTTGTCATAATTTTTCACAAAAGCACTTTTGACCAACGCCGTTTGCATTTTTCAAGAGAGTTACCTTTCCTCTATTCTTCTGAAGCTCGAAAACTGTGAAAAACGTTGTGGTTGACCTGTGACTGGTCAAAGTTTGTGCGGGAAAAAAACCCTATTGCGGGGAAAAAAACCCTATTTTGTTTGGCGGCATTTTTTTGCTAAACTCACCCATTGTTGCTACTAAAGTTGGTTGGGCTAACAACATGCGTAGAATTCATTACAACCGTTTATTTGGCCGCAAAATGTCGTTTTTTGTCATTTTGGGCCATACCCCGACACCCCTTACGAAACCTGTTTTGGTGATGTTTCACCAAAATTTGCCATTTTTTGCAATATTTAGGTTTTAGATGCTGCGTACCACTTAAATCCAAAAATGATAGACGCGGGCGGTGTTTGTCCGCTGTTTCTAACGTAATAAGCGCAAAAATCTGTTTTTAAGGTGGTAGTAACGTTTTCGACAGTTTTGCAGGAGTAACACTTGACAACTTACGATTAATTTTCAATCAATAATTTATAGTACGCATATTAATTTAGGAAACTATAATTTATTATGAGATAAATGCTTGCTAAAATAGCTTGAAACTATCATTTTTAATTTTCACAGAAAATATTTTTCAGTCAGTTACGACAATTTTTCGTAAATTTTATGTTTAGCTAAGCCAAAGTAGTAGCTAGTCAAAACGGACCTTTATTAAAAAAAGAAAAAAATGACACACGGGCATGTCAAAAACCTTCAATTTAGATGCCAAAACTTATCCTTCCGCTTTTCATTTTTTGAGATTACGTCACATTTACGTAACATTTCTTTTTGAACTAAAGTACATTACACGAAAGTCCGCATAACTTCACAACTACTAGAAGGATTTTGTTCAAAATTTTGGATAAATTGGCACACATATGTGTCCACTTTATACTAAAATTTCAAAAATTTTGTGTGCTTAAATTTTGCGTTACTTCAATTTCATTCACAGAAATCTGTAAAAATGTACTTCCGTGGACTAAATCTCAAGTCTCGATATTACAATCTTTTTATGCGTTATTTTACATGTTTTTTTAGACGATTTCTGATGTGTCAAATTTTTTATTTATATTAATTTAGCCTATTTCGTGAAAAAATTAGATTCGAAAATTCGTATATTTTTCAAAATTCGAAAAAATTCAAAATTAAAGGTCCGTAACTTCTTGTCTGCATTATATAAATGCACCAAACTTAGCATTAAAATTCACCCTGTTATTGGCTATGTTGGTGTGAAGAATGAAATTAGTTGGAGTTACACTATCAAATTTACAAGCAAAACAAGAAAAATGCAAAAATTCACGAAATTTGACTACTTTGACAGTGTCTACTCACTACTGACTAACTTGTTACAGATTTAAGCTAGATAATGTGCATAAGTGTAGTTTCAGTAAAGTTCTTCAACGTGAAAAAGACAGCTATTAAATTCATTGAGTCAATCAAAAGTTATAGCACGTTATAAAAACTGTCGAAAAACGTAACTACCACCTTAATGCTTTTAAATACGGAACAAATGCATATTTGGGCAGAAGTCATTTCTGCCAAAAAGGGTCGATTTTTGAAGAATCATTGTGAGTCACATGGATGTCGGAGAAACGGTTTTTTAGTCCATACTGCAGCCTAAGAGTTGTAGAACACGATGAAATTGTGTTTATAAAACATGTAAAATAACGCATGAAAAAGATTGTAATATCGAGACTTGAGATTTAGTCCACGGAAGTACATTTTTACAGATTTCTGTGAATGAAATTGAAGTAACGCAAAATTTAAGCACACAAAATTTTTGAAATTTTAGTATAAAGTGGACACATATGTGTGCCAATTTATCCAAAATTTTGAACAAAATCCTTCTAGTAGTTGTGAAGTTATGCGGACTTTCGTGTAATGTACTTTAGTTCAAAAAGAAATGTTACGTAAATGTGACGTAATCTCAAAAAATGAAAAGCGGAAGGATAAGTTTTGGCATCTAAATTGAAGGTTTTTGACATGCCCGTGTGTCATTTTTTTTCTTTTTTTAATAAAGGTCCGTTTTGACTAGCTACTACTTTGGCTTAGCTAAACATAAAATTTACGAAAAATTGTCGTAACTGACTGAAAAATATTTTCTGTGAAAATTAAAAATGATAGTTTCAAGCTATTTTAGCAAGCATTTATCTCATAATAAATTATAGTTTCCTAAATTAATATGCGTACTATAAATTATTGATTGAAAATTAATCGTAAGTTGTCAAGTGTTACTCCTGCAAAACTGTCGCAAAACGTTACTACCACCTTAAAAACAGATTTTTGCGCTTATTACGTTAGAAACAGCGGACAAACACCGCCCGCGTCTATTCATTTTTGGATTTAAGTGGTACGCAGCATCTAAAACCTAAATATTGCAAAAAATGGCAAATTTTGGTGAAACATCACCAAAACAGGTTTCGTAAGGGGTGTCGGGGTATGGCCCAAAATGACAAAAAACGACATTTTGCGGCCAAATAAACGGTTGTAATGAATTCTACGCATGTTGTTAGCCCACCAACTTTAGTAGCAACAATGGGTGAGTTTAGCAAAAAAATGCCGCCAAACAAAATAGGGTTTTTTTCCCCGCAATAGGGTTTTTTTCCCACCACAAACTTTGACCAGTCACAGGTCAACCACAACGTTTTTCACAGTTTTCGAGCTTCAGAAGAATAAAGGAAAGGTAACTCTCTTGAAAAATGCAAACGGCGTTGGTCAAAAGTGCTTTTGTGAAAAATTATGACAAGTCAAAAATTTGGAAAATTTTGTCACTTCGGAATTTTTCAACATGCAAAATTTTGAAGTTTTGTAAAAAATGCTACAGGCCTCAAAACGGCACAGAAAATGGTGTGGTAAGTCAGTTTGGGATGCGCTTTCCACCAGCATCTCGAAAAGGGTCCTATGTCGTGAGGTAGGTTCGGCCAGGAAGCACTAGGGTTTTTTCCCCGCAAAACGCGTAGGGTTTTTTTCCCGCACCACTATATATACTTGTGCTCAATATAACGCTTAATCACCTGGCCTGGGTAGCTTCAGAAAGCTTTTTAACTTTTCGAAGCCTGAACCGATTTACAAAATTTTTTCTGCATTTAGTAGCTTATATAGGTTATATACTCTTTTAGTGGTAGCAGCAGGTTTTTATTTGATGAAGTATTTTTGGTTAAATCTAATTTTGCGCAAAAAATTCATGTACAGTTTATTTTTAGGGCAAGGTTTGATCTCCAGCTAATGTTTACATGCTACAAACTTCTAACCTAGCCTATGTATTCGAAAGAGCGTTCAATTTTTACCTCCCCCTCATGTTTGGGGGAATATATATAGGGGGACTCCGATCATTAGTCGACAAAATGCCGTTTTTACGACCTATTCCACCCCTAAGGGTTTTGACACCAATAATTTCACTCTACATTTTTATCAAGGGGCGACAGCTATTTTGGGCCTAGAGATCAGATTGGGGGCTTGGCTAGCGATGGGGGTTATATTAATTAATTAGACAACTTTTATGACACCAAATACAACGGATAGTCACAGTCCGTTGACTGAAACTGAGGAATAATCACTGGCAGTCTTGCCGGCTGAACGAGCATACGGCTGTAAGTATGAATTGACCCTTACAATACTGGTCAGAATTAACTGTCAAGTGACAATGACGCTGTAGTCAGCGCCACTGATAACTTAACTGCAGTCACTGTAGTCGTAGTGTCGTCACATGTTCAACAAACTTTTCAATCCACTATTGCATTTTTTTCAGTATATATATATATATATATATATATATATATATATATATATATATATATATATATATATATATATATATATATATATATATACAGTACAGATCGAAATTAACCTCCTATGACGCCGGCATCAGCAGCAGTGATGCCGGCGTCGGCTGCAGTGGCGCCAATTTGGCATCAGTGACGCCAAATTGGCATCACTGACGCCAAGCTTGGGCTGAAAGTCAGCTGTTCATCAGAGGTCACTTTATGTTAGATGCCTTTATTTTTATGACTTCACACTGCCGCTATAATCCTTGCATGTTAACCAAAGAAATTCTTTATTCAGCAAAAGGGGGGGGGGGGTAGCTGGCTTATGCAAAACCGCTCAGCTGTTTTTAAAAAATTGAATAATATAAAAAAAAACATGGCTTATGTATGGCTAAAAACATACGGCTTGGCTTATTTATGTCTTTACAATAAACTTGTAGTAGTAATATACTACAATAGTAATACTATACACTACTATAGTAATATAGACCGAAAATAAAGTATTCAGCAGAACCCGTCAGCTGAGCTTTTGTCACTGGAGACTTACTTTCTTATAGAAAACCTAAAAGAAAGAAAAAAGCCTGATCGTATAAAACCCTTATGCACATTTTTATATAGGAATGCGGCTCAGTTCAACCGCATCGCTGTATCCCTTCATTGGTTTCGCCACTATTTAGAGTAGGTGCTGCTGTTTCCTTTTTCTTTTTTATAATACAGGCTGAAATTAAAAAATACATACACTTTGAAGCAAGAAAATTTGCAATACGTATCACTTAACGTTTTATATTGATAACTAAGTAAAAAGTTAAATTAGCTAACTTTTAAATGTTTTTAGTGTCTATTTATTGAAATAAGCAACTAGAGAAATAGTGTTATTGATTCAAATTTCGTGTGCTTTGTTCGGGTGACTCGTGTTCTTTTGTGTAGTATTGGTTGGCAAATTTCTTACGTTTCGCCGAGTAGAAACTTTGGGAGGACTATTGAGTGAGTCAAGTGAATTTACCTCCCTGCATTTATGTAGGCATCCAACATATGGGCTGGGGGGTCTAGAGTTAGTTTGCTACTTCCTTTTGATACTCGTACATTATGACGTAGGTTTAGTCAGTGACGCTGTTGTGCTACCTAAAATTTTCCTACTGGGATATTTTTAAATCTGGCCTGCGGCAAATTGAGGTGAGTTTCAGTTGCCCCTCCTAGCAAAAACCACTGGGCGAATTTTTGCACATCTTGCGTTAATAAGAGCTGACCTCTACTTTTATTGCGTTGAAAAATCCTAAGTAATATGCGCCTGTTTAGCGGCAAAGTAGATTCTGACTTTGCCAGTCCAAGACTTTGAGCTACCTAGACTTACCAAAAGAAACATGTGTCTTGGAGGGGTATGAGAAAAACTACGAATGAAAACATATATATGATAAGTAGGTTTAGCTAGCGGTTCGTTCTCAAGAACAACATATAAAGAGATGAGATAGCAACTTAAATTTCAAATATACACTACTCACATTTACAACTTACACTATACATAATTTCAGTTCTGTCATTTCACTATTTTGGTCATTTTTGATCGATTTGTTTTACAGTTAATATAATAGCCACAATTATAATTTTATGTTTGCAGAAGGCTCTTTCAATGTCTAGCATATACAAGACTTTTAACAATTTAGCTAACCTTGTATTTTGCATAAGGCAGCTACCCCCCCCCCTTTTGCTGAATAAAGAATTTCTTTGGTTAACACACAAGGATTATAGCGGCAGTGTGAAGTCATAAAAATAAAGGCATCTAACATAAAGTGACCTCTGAGAGACAGCTGACTTTCAGCCCAAACTTGGCGTCAGTGATGCCAAACTGGCGTCACTGATGCCAAATTGGCGCCACTGCAGCCGACGCCGGCATCACTGCTGCTGATGCCGGCGTCATAGGAGGTTAACTTCGATCTGTACTGTATATATGGGTATTTTATATGGGTAAACTCGTGCATAGTTGACACTTTTTGAGACTTTATTTTTCTTTTCAAAACCGCTCGTTTTTTCATGCTGCAACTGCATGTAAAGCTTACATCATTTGATAGAGAAATTTTTTGGCTTTCAGATGACTGTAAACTCATGTCCAACAGTTTCGTTTAACTTTTAAGCAACAGTAAATTGTAAACAGATTCAAATTTTAGCAGCTCGGATATAGTTGTCACTAGACTCGGCCTAAGTTGACACTACTCCACTGTTAGCGTCGTTGTTCAAATTAGCTCGAAAAATGAGAGATGATAGACTGTACTTAATTCAAAATATGATTTTAGTTAATAAAATATTGACTAAATACCAAAAAATTGAACTTATAAGCTGTAATCACAGCAAAATTTTAACACCAACTGAGTCTCGAAAAAACTTATCAAAAACTGTTAATGTTACCATTTTACAATAAGTAACCGTCAACATGAAACGTGTACTCAATCCTACCGTAATGGTAATTCAATAATTCATAAAAAAATGCATAACAAACGCTAAAATATGACAAAACGTGCTACTTCTTTTGGAGTGAAAGAAAACTATCAGAGGATTTAAAAATACTAGCTTTCACGGCTGTGAGGCTGTCTGCAGGTACTGAGTACTGACCTGACTTGTTTGCTAGTTTTTCGCAAATCTAACTTGAACACCTTAGTCGTCGTTTTTATTCCGCCTAGAGGCGGAATAATTGGAATCATATTTTGACACTAAGAGTACACAAGCGTTTCTGTGAGCCACGCCAGGGCCTATGTTCAGCATAGGCCTAGTATAGGGAGTTCTTTTTTTCTGCCCATGGGGGCCGAAAATTTCTTATAAACGACCAATTTATAAACGAATGCCTTAAATTATCTCAACACATATTTTTGCTACGTTCGTCTCAAAAAAAATTTCACAATTGCTGTGGTACGTAATATATTTTCAAATTTTATATTTCGCTTCCTAGCCCCCCCTGTTTATTGCTGTTGTCTGTCTGTCTTTTTACAGACAGTTATAACATATGCTGGCCAATCCCACACGATATGCAAATAAGCTCCAGTGTTGTATCCAATTACTTCTTTTGCAGGTTACGTATATGAGAAAAAACAGCCAATAATATTTTTTAGGTGGTGCTTGCGTCAAATATTATGCAAATTAGTTTAGATTACGTCACTATTCAGTCGATCAGTTAGCAGTGGTAGTGAAAGGGTGGGGGTGTGGACAACGGTCGTCCAGGCGAAATATAAAATATAGGTACATATTAGTGATCCTCAGGAATAGTTAGTTCACAGTGTTGATAAATTTTTCCTTCCTGGTTTCCAATTCTGAAAGAAGTAAACAGCATGTAAAACGGACCAAATGTGGGCTATGATACCCAAAGCTTTTGCTGTACAACGTGAACTTTTTTTCAGCTTTTTGTCAAAATTTTAGTCGTTGTTCAGGCCTGGCCTACAGATCGATTACCGACATGGATTTTTTATTTATACATTTGTCTTGGTTAGCGATCACAAAACACACACCATACATAATAGGTGGATGGCTGAGTCAGCCGTCACTCATCTAAGATTAGTTTGCTTTCAAAATCGCTCATAAAGCGAAAACGGCAAATAAGGATCAAAACTGTGTCTTTGAAATACCTACTGTTTTTAAAATAGATAACGTTTATTACTTTAGACAAAGGGCTTTAAGTTATTTTGTTTTTTTGGCAAGTGAGAACGATAATTTTACATCTCTTAGTCAATTTTGTGTTGCAAATAAACTGTGTAAGCGAAAACAATCTATACTTATTATTACAAGTCAAGTGCACTGTTAAGTGTTTAGTACGTGCGTTGGTTTGAAACGGAAAATGTAATATGCCCCGAGTCATGAGTGTGCATACCGAGCAACAGTGCATTTTGTCTGTATTGTGTGTTGTGTATTATTTTCTACCCAATCGGAATTTAAACGTGAAATTTTTTTCTCCATGAAATCAAAGCTTCTAAATATTCCAGCAGAACTTTGGTTTTTGGATAAATTGCTACAGTAGATGTAGTTATTAGTACCTATTTACCTAGCAGGAAAATCAGCTAAGTTTTGACGCAAAGACTCTTCTTATTTCATTCAACAATCAACACGCGATTACACGAATAACCGATTGGCCCGTTAAAACGGAATTCGCGATTGTTGTAGTAGCTAGTAAAAGTGATACTTCGGTAACGCACGCCATTTCCTGTTTCATTAGCCTGTTTACACGTTACTGTGTTTATAGAACACGTATAGAATGGATATAGACTTTGTACCAATATTATGTTGAAATTCAAAGGAATAAAAAAAATTGTTACAAAAAAATTACTAATAGAGCATCAGTGGGCGCACGAGCGAGCCCATGAGCGGCTATTCTAATTTCACACTGTCTGCTGCATTATTTCACACAATGCAGCAGGCAGTGTGCGTGTGTAAAAATTCTAATTATAGATTGCACCAACTCACGCACTACGCAGTCATGCGCTCGCTCGTGCGCCCACTCAAGCTCCCTCGGGGGTTTTGCGTTTTGTCTGGACTAGGCTGGCTCTGGCTAGTAGCGGAAATAGCGCAGGGGTGGGGGGAGGGTAAAATTTTTTGTCCTGTGTACGCTTACATTCGACATCTACCGACATTTCGATAATTGCATGTCACCACGTCGGAATTTGTGCTCCTTTTAGGGGCCTACTTGTTTTCTGTTACTTCCAAGTTTAGATTAATTTTGATCTGTTTGTTTTGAGACCGAACAAGGTTTACTTGTTTTTCTAGACGCTGTCTTCAAAGCCATTAACTGTGTTTATACGCAAAAGTGCAAATGCAATTGTACCTCCGACATTTTCACAATTGTTCCTTTTATCACCAAAAGCACTAGATTTCTTCTCCAACGTTTGCCCTGCAGACCTTAACGCCAGCCACCACAGCTCGACCTTCGCGTGTGTTGCTGATTGTTGGACCTTAATCGCGTACAGCTTGAACTCAGCAATCTTTCATTGTCTTCATACTTCTAGAAGCGGATACTTCTTTGCTGGCTATTCCATTATTACTGTTGAGTAATGCACCTCTGGTTCAGCTGGTGTGGTACACCTTTTCTTGACGGCAGCAGCCCAGCCCAGTTGTCGTGTGGTTTAGCCATTGTTTTCTCTGTTGGGCGATAGCGCAACAGATAGTTTTAGATTCTTTCAGCTTTATCACGCAAAACAGGACATGATTGTCTTATTTCAGCGGTTTGTTCGGAGTTGATACCGTTTAATAGAAAACCATTTGTTTGTTCGCTTTGTTTCTACAGGAAAAGGGCGTCTGCCAGCTTTTTCCTTTTTCTTTTTTAGTTTTCATTAGAATAACATTTACTACAGTTTTCAATCTGCTGTTTTCCAGTTTGTGTCACAAAAGTGTCATGTGCTGCCTTTCTTTATCAAGACTAGATAGTTATGTTTCTTCACCCTTGAGTTGAGTTTAACGTTGCATAACCGTGTTATGCTCATGCTAGTGCTTAGCAGTTATTCCCAATTTGTATTTTTCAACCTTTTCTGTTGTTGACTTTCATCAGTTTCTGTCCCACTGGCACTTTCTTCAGCTTTTTTCTGAATTTATCTATTTGATCAAAAGTCAAATGATCTGTCTGAACTTTATTTGGTGATGCTTTCCAGTTTCTAGGTTTTTCGTTGAGCTCACTATTCTACTTTATGCCAAGCTGTTGTATTGTTGAGGCTGTGAGTTTGCTCGTCGCATCCTATTCTGCCATCAAATGTAGCTTGATTTCGTATGGTTTCAAAAATTGTTCACATATTCCCACCTTTCAACGCTAATTTCAGCTTTTCTAGTTTTATAGGTTTCTTTTCAAATGATTTTATTCCGCACGTAAGCTTGTTCTCAAAGAGTCCCACACAAAAGGTTTGCAAAATGTTTCTCTTGGTTGACTAAATTTGCAGCTAACGTGGTAACTATGACGGCCATCCCCTAAGTTAAGAAATATCCGGATAAAGTTATATAACATTGTTATACTTTGCCTTTCCCGTAATGCGGCGTGCATTTTACTATAAGGCAGTAGTAGCACAATATTGCTATCGTTTCAGTGAGTCAATATTATAGAATATTTCTTTAAAGTTGAGTTTTTTACATACCTGATCTCACGTTGTCAACTTAGTGGCATTGTTTATGTTAACTAACCACCGTTACGTCCAGTTCATCAAAAAAAGTTATTTTACATCACATCGGACTATCAGAGCACTTGTGCCAATTCCAATTAGGGCACTCAGCAAAAATTCTACTTTCGCAGAGTTGGTAGTTTAAGGTCAACAGTTTGAACTGCTAGTGTTATTATAATATCCCTTGAATTTTTGACCAGTATCAAATTGCTAAATGATGATAAATGCCACAGTCATACATACATTCACTTCTAAAATAATGCCCTTGCCTGGAACTCAGCAAGGATATAATAAAAATGTCATTTCGCAGATCAACCCACTGTCGACAAACGTTCCATTGAGGTCACTCTGTTTTGTGAAACCCTGAGCCCCACAGTCGCCAGGCGCATTGAATAGACTTGGTTGGGATGTTGAAAATTCTAATGTCAACAGTGCTATCCATTGATATATACATTATGCCATAAGCGGCAAAATTAAGCTCACAACCTGCATCTAAACGTCTTAGTTTTTTGTGAATTTGCTTAGTTTTTTCTGGGTGCGCTCGAGTGACAATACTAAAGCCTCATGTTCTTAATTTGGCTTACAAGTTATATCCATAAGTTGTATACCGTTTGGTAGCCAAGATCGTGAACTTTCACGTGATACTAAAATTATCACTGAAAACTTTTGCTGTCTTAAGTTATGCATCCAAAAGCTTAGCAGTGGCAGCTATACCCGAGTGTCAACAAAGTACGAGTTTACCCTATGTGTATATATATATATATATATATATATATACATACATATATATATATATATATATTTATATATATATGTATATATATATATATATATATAATTCAGGAGTCATGTTTAAACGGTTGATCAGCCAGCTAGAGTCGATAATCGATACAGCGTTAACGATCAGGATCGATTCATACTTATCAGTAATCAAGACTTTTTCGTGGCATGGGGGTCACATCGTGCCATCCTAGAGGTCAACGGGGGGTTGAAATTCTACAGCCGACAGGTATATGAGGTCCCATTTAAGGGCGGGGGTACCAAAAATTTTTGTGCTATCACATTTCTGGTAATAAAAATAAACTACACTCAAAAGTTTTTTACAACTAACCTTTTGTTGGCGGACAACGGACATTTCTACGGACAAATATAAAACGGGCTGTAGATTAAAGTTTCTAACTTCCTCACTGGTTCCATAGTTCCTTATTGTTACATCCACACCTATGACCTATTCACCAGTACCTAATTATACCGGATTTAAGACGTAGAGTTTGTTTGTTGCTAAAATGAGCCCTTTTCTCTCCCTAACAAATAATGCTATTTCTGTGAGTGGCACACCGCGTAACGTCTATTTTTGTAGTTTCTAATTTCTAATGAGATTTCAGGAAGCATTATTTTCCCTTCCATTATTTGCTTCTTGTTAATTTTTTCGTCACTGTCACCACCAGCACCAACCCACAGACCAACATAATCCTCAGACTAATCCGGCAGGACTTTACTGGATTAGTTCTGTAAATGATTATTTGGTTTACGGTTGTGAAGTGAACCGAATCTGCTTTATGGATTAAAATCGCTACTACAAATTCTTCTTTAAAATTTACTGTTTTACTTTTGCTTTTGCTTTGGACCTAATCCTACTATAATATGAATTTTTACCTGTTTTTATAATATATCATAAATTCAGGGGTGGACGCGGGTCGAAATTTTCGACCCGCGACCTAACCCAACCCGCGGCTGGACACTCGTGGGTAACCCACGACCCAACCCGCGCCGTAAAACCCGACCCGCGACCCACTTTGACCCACCACTCTATAACCATAACGTAGGTACATTAGGACAGGGGCGTGTAGCCAGGATTTTAAAATGGAGGATCGCACCTTGTCCACTTTTCTGGCTCACTTGTTTAAACTCACTATTCCGGGGTCTGAGGGCCTCAGCCCCCAGAATCTAATTAGGTATTTTTACACTTATTGGCGAAGTGGCTTACGTAACAAAAAAAAATTTTCCAGAAAAAAATTGAGTTTTTTTGACAAATTTGGTCAATTGGACTGGAGACGTAATCAAAAAAGGTTTCCGACAGGCAAATTAAAAACAAAAGATGAGAACTTCATATCAGACAGTAGGTATATTATATACACAAGTAAATACAGCATAATGTACTCTAGTAGACATGCGTATATAGGCTTTCATGAAAGTTAATAACAAGGAATAGTAAGCCACCGAGTTTGCAGGGGTCTGGGGGCGGCAGCACCCAGAAAAATGTTAGAATTTTTTTTAATTTTTAGGCCAAATTTTGTCAATTGGAGACGTCTCAGAAATTTTTTTGGCCGTGCTATAAAAACCAAGGGGCGACCTTGTCGACAATTTCTTCATATTCCAGTTTTCGCGGGTCGGAAAAAATTTTTTCGACCCGCGCAGCCTGAAGTGGCTACCCGCGGGTCGACCCACGGCTCAAATTTTCCGACCCAGCCCAACCCAACCCGCGGGTACCCGCGGGTACCCACGGGTACCCACGACCCGCGTCCACCCCTGATCATAATATAATATGACATATGTATAGTAAAATAAAATTTACCATTAATCAAAATATAAACCTATTGAAATTTACAAGATTAAAAGGGTCGACGTAAACCAAGACTGCCCGATGTTGGAACTATAGGTATACTAAGGACGAGTAGAACTCCGGAGTGATTCATACTGCCAAATTAATTACACGTCGGGGTCCTTATCGCAACTTGATGGCATCATTTTTTCGGCTGTATGTAATTTTGTCGGCTGATAGGACATAGGGCTGTAGTTAAATAAGATATCCAGATGTTAGCCAAGTTAATAAGTACGTTGGTTCTGTGTTATTAACCCACTAGCAAAATATGCAGCAAAACCTGAGCATTCCGTGTAAATTCTAAACCTAATTGACCAGCAGGGACCGATTTATCGAAACAAAATGTTCGTCGTTAAAAATGTTCATCGTTGAAAATGTTCGTTGTTGAAAATTTTTGGATTTATCGAAACAATTTCAACGACGAACATAATTACCTACTAATTTATAGGACAAATATTCATCGTTGAAAATGTTCAACGTTGAAAAATTTGTCAACGTCGAGCTTTGGTCTTTTAGACCGTTTTTACGTTCTAAACGACCAAAGCTCTTCGTTGAAAAAATTTTCAACGGAGAACATTTCAACGGATGTCTCGAGCTCTGTTCAAATGTTCGTCGTTGAAAATTATTTCAACGACGAACATTTGTTTTTCAACAACGAGCATTTGTTTTTCAACGACGAACATTTGTCTTTCAACGACGAACATTTGTTTTTCAACGACGAACATTTGTTTTTCAACGACGAACATTTGTTTTTCAACGACGGACATTTGTTTTTCAACGACAAACATTTGCTTTTCAACGACGAACATTTTCACCGACGAACACTTGATTTTTTAACAACGAACATTTGTTTTTTCAATGACGAACATTTGTTTTTCAACGACGAACATTTGTCCTATAATTTAGTGCTATGTTCGTCGTTTAAAATGTTTCAATGAATCCAAAATTTTCAACGACGAACAATTTCAACGACGAACATTTTCAACGACGAACATTTTGTTTCGATAAATCGGCCCCAGAGGTCAGCTAAAACTTGTTGTGCAGCGATTTTTTTACGAAGAGTCAACTTCACCTTCACTGAATGAAACGTGTACAACAACTCATAAATCGAAGAAAACACCACAGTATACAATTTCATAGGCAATCTTTGAGATACC
>JASANF010015929.1:0-27720 GCA_030248245.1 Trissonchulus sp. WLG1_4
CTGCCTGCAGATTTTGCTCATCCTAATCTGACCATAGTTCTTTGTGTAAAGCAATACGTAACTGAACGAAGACGTTACATACAAAAGATTAAAAAAATCTGGAAAAACTCTAATAATAGACCCTTCTAAAATTTTCACAAGGCTTACTTAGTCCACTGCGTTCTTCGAGCAAAAATATGAGTCGCGTTCATTTTCTGGTCTTTTCTTTCCATGCAGCCCACTAAAGTCAAAAAATTCTTACTTTCAATAATTAGGGCCACACAATTGAGTTATTAGATATAGATATAGATATACTTCTCATTTTTTTCTCAATATATCGTACCTCTTCTTAACAGGGAAATATATATATATATATATATATATATATATATATATATATATATATATTATATATATATATTATATATATATTATATATATATATTATTATTATATATATATATCTATATATCATGGTTTTTTTTGTGTATAATAGGGTGTATTTACACATCGGCCGCCCTAATTTACACAGCAAAAAATAAAAAATACACACTGATTTACACAACCCTATTTCCTCCCAAAAGTTGATAAAATCGCCTATTTTTGTAGTTAAAATTACAAAAAATCGCGAAGTGGCGATTGCGGCTTGTGACCGCTTTGGGATAGCCAAAATAAGTCTTATTTTTGACCCAAAAACAAAAAAATCTCCAGTTTCTGCGAGCTTCTGCCCTTGAACGGATTATGTATTTCCATTGTTTCATAAGCATTTGAAAATGAAAAATTAGCCATGCTGAGCTTGTCTGTACGATATTTTACCATACATGTGGGGATAGGTGAATGGGTTACGCCCCTCCCACAATTCGATCCTAGGGCGGGAGGGTGGTCGTGCCAGGGGTAAAAGAGGGGGGAGGGTCCTGGCGCAAATAGAAAATACTGCAAAAATCTCTTTATTTTGTGAGTGTACAAAATATTTAAACAAGTATATATATATTTTTGCTCTTGCCACTTGAAAATTGGCCATTTTTGATACAATTTACGCAATTTTGCCTACATTTCATCTAAAAAAATGTAAAAATTGCGGCAGACTTGGGAGAGGAGGGTCAACAAGGGAAAACTGTGGAGTAGGTTTTAAACCCGAAATTAAAAAATGTGTAGGATCTGGTTGACGTGTAAAGACTGTCAGTCAGATTCTGAGATTCTGTATCAATTTGGATAGAGATCGCTGTGTAAACCTGCGGATATATGCCTATTCTAAGTCGTTTCTATTCTCATTTCTCATAATTTTTATTTTCGTACTTCGAGTCGCAAAGTCAAAATACGGTTTTTCAAGTCCAAAACAATAGTTTTTTACCTAAAATACGCCAAAATACACACTTTCAAAAATTTACACAACATACCCTTAATTTACACAGCAAATTCTTAATTTACACAACATTTACACAGAGCCAATTTTGAAAAAAACCCTGCTATATATATATCTCAAGTAAAAGTATAATATACGTAGCAGTAGAAAACGTGTTGTCAGTTAAACACAGTTTAGTTAGGTCGAAGAAAGTAATATATTTATACAGCTGTTTACCAGTTTAACATGAAGCTATTATAGCCAGCGTTTGTACGCTAGTAGAAACATACACAGATTAAAAACGCTTCTGTTAAAATATTGTTAGTTTAAAACACAATAATAATCCCCAGGTAAACACTTAGCAGCGCCCCATAACTGCATGTGACATTTTTGAATGATTAAAAATGTTACTAGGAACGGCTAGCAGATTCCCATCTGGACTGAAGGCGAGACGTCGAAAAAAGGTCAAAATACTGCTCTCATCGTGAAACAGCTTGGTCTCCAAAGTCTGAAACATATTTTTCAATATTAAATATATATACATTCGTAATAGTTAAATTCAAATCAAAATACCAACCTCGAAGAACACAACCTTCTTAAAAAACTTTTAACAATTGTCTGTTAAACTAATTCTAAAATTTCAAACAACAATACAATATGCATCTATGATTTGGGAAAAACAAAATCTAATTTATAAACAAGGCAAAGTTACATTTTAGATAAGCTTAATGACTATATACCGAATCATTTTTACTGAACAGGTCGGGCAGGGTAGCTTTGGTAACGATAGTGGGTCGATTAAAGGTTTCCACGTCGTACACACGAAGACATCTGAAATTAAAGCAAACATTGAATGTTTCACTCCAATTAAAACAGCCAAAAGTATATAAAATGCTATAATATCAAAATAAACAATAATTCAAAACCGACAGACATTGAAAAACGTTTATATACTACTCCCACTAAAGTTTTGACGGACAAACAATTTTTTGTTCCTTCTAGAGAAGGAACTATTGTTTCGAAACTAATTGCTCGCAGCGTTAAATGCTGCTGAGCAGGCTGCGTAGCCAGTACGTTTTGTGTGTATTTTCAGCTTGGGCGTAGCCTGCTGATTTTTGTCTGCGTATATGCATAAAAATCAATAATCAATGTAGAGTGTTCTATGTTGTAGTGTAGTCATGTATTTTTTCAGCCTCGGCACCGTAATGTTTCGCCAGTAGTATATGAGAGCCCCTGCAAATCACTGTTTATCGCTTCCTAGAGCTGATTTGCTCAGCTCAGATCAAAGCGTAACTTCTGAGCCAATGGCTCGATGCAGCGGGATACTTACCATCCTGCAGAATTCTTTTTGTACGTAGTTGGATTAGTTAAGAATAAGCTGTGTAGGTTGTAGAGGAAGACACATAGTGTGGCCTACAGTAAGTATGGAAACTGACCCATTTCATTTAAGGTGGCGCTCAGGGGAACCGACTTTGGCGTTTAATTTTTTTCAGCGACATTTTTGACCATAATGTCTTGAAGGAAAGTTGTTCAAAATGAAAATAGCTTTCATTTGATGTGCATATTGTGATAAAAAATTTTTTTAAATTTTTTGGACAATTTTGTAGCCGTAGCAAAAAAATTTTTGTTTCCATATAAAATGATTACTCATATCATTGAAATATGCGGTTTCTTAGCTTTAAATTGATGTATTAAACTTAAGAATACGTTGAAGTTTCGCTGAGTTCTTCAGCCGTGAAAATAAAAATTATGAGAAATGAGAATAGAAACGACTTAGAATAGGCATATATCCGCAGGTTTACACAGCGATCTCTATCCAAATTGATACAGAATCTCAGAATCTGACTGACAGTCTTTACACGTCAACCAGATCCTACACATTTTTTAATTTCGGGTTTAAAACCTACTCCACAGTTTTCCCTTGTTGACCCTCCTCTCCCAAGTCTGCCGCAATTTTTACATTTTTTTAGATGAAATGTAGGCAAAATTGCGTAAATTGTATCAAAAATGGCCAATTTTCAAGTGGCAAGAGCAAAAATATATATATACTTGTTTAAATATTTTGTACACTCACAAAATAAAGAGATTTTTGCAGTATTTTCTATTTGCGCCAGGACCCTCCCCCCCTCTTTTACCCCTGGCACGACCACCCTCCCGCCCCTAGGATCGAATTGTGGGAGGGGCGTAACCCATTCACCTATCCCCACATGTATGGTAAAATATCGTACAGACAAGCTCAGCATGGCTAATTTTTCATTTTCAAATGCTTATGAAACAATGGAAATACATAATCCGTTCAAGGGCAGAAACTCGCAGAAACTGGAGATTTTTTGTTTTTGGGTCAAAAATAAGACTTATTTTGGCTATCCCAAAGCGGTCACAAGCCGCAATCGCCACTTCGCGATTTTTTGTAATTTTAACTACAAAAATAGGCGATTTTATCAACTTTTGGGAGGAAATAGGGTTGTGTAAATCAGTGTGTATTTTTATTTTTTGCTGTGTAAATTAGGCGGCCGATGTGTAAATACACCCTATTTTACACAAAAAAAACCATGATATATAGATATATATATATAATAATAATATATATATATAATATATATATATATATATATATATATATATATATATATATATATATATATATATATATATATATATATATATTTCCTGTTAAGAAAGAGGTACGATATCTAGAGAAAAAAATGAGAAGTATATCTATATCTATATCTAATAACTCAATTGTGTGGCCCTAATTATTGAAAGTAAGAATTTTTTGACTTTAGTGGGCTGCATGGAAAGAAAAGACCAGAAAATGAACGCGACTCATATTTTTGCTCGAAGAACGCAGTGGACTAAGTAAGCCTTGTGAAAATTTTAGAAGGGTCTATTATTAGAGTTTTTCCAGATTTTTTTAATCTTAAGCGGGTAATTGCGTTTTTAGGTGTTTTTTGGAAAGCTATAGCTCAGCGTTTACAAATTCAAATCACAAGCTGTCTTTTGCATTAAGTAGAACCATAGCTAAATGTATGCCATGTAAAGCTTTTGACAAGTTTAAAATCCCCATTTAAATTTAAAAGAGGCATCTCCCCCACTTTTTTTATAACTAGTCAATTTACTGAGAAAATAGCATTAAAGCAAGCGCACCGTAAAGTTAACATAATTTCTCGAAATTAAAGCCCTTTAAAAATGTCCACAGGTGAAATTTTGAAAAAGTGAGAGACATGTTTGACCTAGTACTGTGCCAAAAATTTATGCTCAGGCTTCATTTGCAACTTGAGTTCTGTGGGCGCATAGTTAACATAGAAATCACAAAAACCTCGAAAACGCAACTACCACCTCAATTGAACAAATTTTAACTAATTGAAATAAAAGGGGTTCAAATTATACGGACGAAACTCTATTTCACTATTTAGACGTTTTCTCGAATTTCGATATTTAGACGTTTTGAATAAGCTCTGTGCGTTATGTATTTATTTTCAAATAAAATAAGTGATAGATAGTGTCACGAACTCAACACTTGTTAAATTATAAAATAAAATGAAAAGTGACTGTTAGTTAGAATTGACGAGCTAGTTACGATGAGCTCACCTGTTAATAAACTACAACTGTCATTAAACACGATATTCGACTTCAACCTCTGTTATACTGGTAGCAGAGCCTGGTCCTCTGTTATAGATAGCTTATAACTTTAACCCATTTAAAGTTCACATTTTAATCGTTTAGGCCATGCTTGATTCTGCCGTCTGGGCCCAATCCATCGGTTGTGGTTCGATTCAGCCCTGTTTTCTACAAGCTCAGGCCTAATTGCACGTCTCTGATGGAGTGAGACTTAATCTGCAGTTTTTATTAATCTGATTTAGTAGATTAATTATGCATAAGTTGCTATGGCAGTTGTCGTCTGAGACGGCGTATGTATGGATTTCTGGTATGTCGGTTTCAGACAAGTGCCGGAAACTAAGGGGCTGGGATTCACAAAGCGCGTTTAACTTAAACCCAGTCTAAGTCGAACACGTGATCGCATGAAATACACAGAAAAATTTTCATTGCGATGTTCTATTTCATTTAAAAAGAACGTTTTTTAGACCGAGTCTAAAGTACTTTAACTCTTTGTAGGACAAGTTTTGAAGCTTTTTGCTTGTTACCACGTTATTTTTTATTTTCTCTGGTACTCAGAAGAATTGATTGGTCCAAACTTTGGTGGGCGTGGGCGGTGGCGTCTTTTTACAGTTGATGTCAAATCAAAGTAAACATGCACTATTTTAGTCAACCATAATCGTCAACTTTTTTGTTCTAGTTTGCCGTATCGAATGGTGTTCTGCGTGGCCACAAGCAAGGAGGTCATCTTGTATGACACTCAGCAGTCACTGCCCATTGCCTACATTGCTGATATTCATTATGAAAAACTCACCGACATTGCTTGGTATTTAATATTATTTTTAATTTATGAAGAGTTTGCGACCATGGAAGGCATACATGTACACGGGGTCCCGGTCTGGTGGGGGTGGGGGCTTGTCCTTGTTCCGAAAAATTAGGATCTTTTTATTTTTTCACTTTCTGCTCACTTTTGAAGCATTCACAGCGATCTGGCGCAACTTTTGATTTTTTTGGGCACCTTTTTGAGCACCAAGGAGGGGCTTGGCTTTTATGGGTCAAATCTGAGGGTGGGCTTGTACCGTTGGGTCAAATCTGGGGGGGGGGGTTGCCCCCCTCCCATTTATATCTGTGACCGAAGGGTTAGTCCGTCTTTGATTACGAAATAGGAAGCAACTTTGAATCATTTCTGCATGTTTCAGGTCCAAAGACGGTCGGTTGTTAACGATCTCCTCCGTAGACGGTTACTGCAGTGTGGTCAGCTTCGGAGCGGATGAATTGGGCACGCCCTACGAGAAGTCACACCTGGTGCTGAAAACACCCGTTAGACCCAAAGTTGTGAAGAAACGCAAGGTTGGTTCTGTTTTGTGATACGTTGTATTTAATGGAATAGACATAGTTTAACCGCATTTATTTTTGTCTGACGAATTGATTGAAATAATATTTTGGTAAGGAATGTTTTACCTAAACAGCTTCAAATTTATCGGACTTCACTTTTGAAGGGATCAATTTTTTACGTTACGCTGAATATTTTGACGAAAAAAATCGTTTAATTAGTGTTTTGTGTTTTTGCAGTAAAATTCATATATCAGGAACAAGTAAATAAATATACATAAACTTCAATTATTTAAGCACTCTCAAAATGGCTCAAAATGTTTTTTCCTCACACAATGGCTAATTCGTATCATAATGCTCATATTGAGTCAGTATGCATCAGTATTCACGTATCATATTATCAATTAGTTACAATAGTGTCATAACGATATCTGAATTTTAATTCATGTTAGTACTATCAATATTATAAATTACTCAAAATTAGTTTTTTTAGAAAAAGACTAAAAAGCCTGTGAACCCTGCACAAAGTTCTCCTGATCCCTATACACTGATTAAACCCATTGGGGTCTCCGTAGAAAGAATCATCATCGATGAGGATGCTCAACCGAATTCTCACGGAACCGGGTTTGTTCAACAATTGTTTATAATTTACATTGACTACTTTTTATGCGCTGAATTAATAATTCGAAACACTGTCATAATTTTATAAACTTACTCTTCATGCAACTAGATGATTATTAATTTATTTATTAAACGACTGAGTGTGTAATTTTTATTTTATTGGCTGTTTTTTATTTAATTATGGATTGGTATCAGTTTGTATTCTTAATGACCGGGGGTAATTCCTGTCCGGTTTAATTTTTTATTCAAACTACTACTGTAATACACTTAATACATAGAAAACTTGAAAATTAAAAAAATAATGAGAAATACCATTGATTTATTTTTTAGAACCACGACTGTGGAACAAGCCAAAGATTTAGTAGCAACGTCTTCGGCCGAACAGCCCGTGACTAGTGCTCATACCGAGTCCTCAGTGCAGCCTATACCAATGTAAAACATTTAAAACTGTTTTTCTAATTTGTTTAAATCAACTAGAACGCCGTGATGTGTGAATTTTTTGTGACTTTGTGTACTTAAAATGAGCTCGGTCGTGTAAAAAGGCATTTAGTTGGTCTGAATATAACATCTTGATATTTAATGTAATCTGTAATAAGACTGCTTGAAAGAGACTGCTTTTTGTTTGTTTTCAAGTTAATTAAATATTTTTTATTACTCGAAAAATTAAATTAATCTTAACACATCAATTATTGCAGTTTCTCACTAGGTACCACTGTCCACTGCTTAAATTTTTGTTGCTCTCTACTTTCAACTTAATTGTTAAAATAATTTGAACTTTGAAGACTGTGTGGACAGGGGCGTAGCCAGGGGGGGATGGGGCGAATTCCCCCCCCCCCCCGAAATTTTTTCCGACTGAAATTTTACACAAGGGTCCCCCCTTTGGTTTTCATGGTCCGGCCGGAAAAAATTTCCAATACGTCTCCAATTGACCAAATTTGGCCGAAAAATCAAAAATTTCCCCAAATTTTTTTCTGGGGGCTGCCGCCCCCAGACTCCTGCAACTCTGTGGCTTAGTTTTCTTTGCTTTTGACTTGCCTGGAAGCAGGTGCGTCGCGTGTATATAAAGTTGGATTGTGCGCAATGTATTTCCTTAATACACTGTTCAGTGTATCGTTTTAGCTGTTTTATTGTCACAAAAATGACATTTTTAGTAAATTTACAGGTTTTAATGTCAAAAAATTTTGAAAAATTTGCAAATTTTATAGTTTTTGGAACCTTTCCAGCCCACCATTTTTGTAATTTTCGGTGTTTTTAGCTCCAATTTTACGTTTGATGCTGCTGTGGTCGAAAATTAGCATTGTTTTGACCGAAACATGCTAAAATGTGTCGTTTTTTGTGTTAAAATCGTAATTAGGTGCATATTAACACACTTAAAAAATCGAAAAGTCATTGCCCCCACGAAATTTTTTTCTGGCTATGCCACTGTGTCTGGATAAAATTTGCAAACTTACTTCTTACTTTATTGTCCATTTTTTCTAATCTAAACAAACAAATTTATACTTTACAACCGTATGTCCGTTCTGCCGGGAATATCATGAAAACACAGTTTCTGCAATTTTCGTCAGTCTTTTTTTAGCCAACACCATTCTGCTCAGGCAACCAAAGGGGCCAAACGCGCACAACTAATCAGTCTGTCAGGCTCTTCCGTCCCACCAGGGAAATCAGATACGGTCTCAATCCCAGATCTCAGTAAAGCTAGCCCAGATTTAGCAAATCCGAAATCACAGACAGGAGAACCGGAAATAATTGCTGCGGATGTTTTGAATGGGAAAAGAAATGAAATGGATGTGCTTGTGGTGGATATTTCTAGTCCAGTAGCAGAAAATGCACCCAAGTGAGAGTTGGATTTTTTTTGACTATTTTTAAAGCTGCTCTTGTTTTTTTTAATGTTAGTGTATGATTTTTTTAATTTGTGTTTTAGTAATATTGTTTTCATTTTTAGCAGCAAGCAAAGACAGAATATTATGCTTTAAAATAGTAGCTTCTTGAACTGTTGTCACTATATCAATGTTATATCGTATAAAAACTTATAGACCGAGTTTACCTAGTTAGTTAATCTAGTAAACGCCGCCCTATTTAGTTGTCGAAAACTTTTGCGATACCTTCTTAATGGTAGCTTAAGTAGCAATGGTTAGATTCCCATCCTAATGGCTGCTTTTTATTGTTGTCATATAAAGCGGTATTTGTTGTGATTTTTTGCTCAAATTTTGATAGTTAATAGTTTCAAGTTTTCCCGAGTTTTAAGTTTAAATATTAATCATTTTAATAATATTAATTTTCATCTTTTATAGACACTCAAATGCTGGAATCACTCCTCCGATCCGAGCCCCTCCCAGTAAACCACCAAAACGAGCTCCTTTGATCACCTTGGTTTCTCCCGTTCCCCCCACACCGTGGATTTGTCACGAATTGACAGACGTCATTGGCAAATCTGAAGTGCAAGATTGCAAGTCACAAGTGGAAGTTGACAAGGATCAGGTGAAAGATGACAAGGCTCAAGTGGAAGATGGCAAGTCTCAAGTGAAAGATGGCAAGGTTCAAGTGGAAGATGGCAAGGTTCAAGTGGAAGATGGCAAGGTTCAAGTGGAAGATGGCAAGTCTCAAGTGAAAGATGGCAAGGTTCAAGTGGAAGATGGCAAGTCTCAAGTCGAGGATGAGAAAGTTCAAATGCAAGATGGCAAGGTTCAAGTGCAAGATGACAAAGTTACAGTGGCAGATTGCAAGTCTGACGTCTTAGAAATTTGTAATGACGAAAAGGAAACAACTGGCACTGAAGAAATGACAGCTGCGACACATAGACAAAATCTTGAAACTCCTAGTGACCATATAGCTACAGGAGATTGTGGTCTTGTTTCACAGTAAGTGGTTTATGGGATATTTTTGTAAAATATGAGAGCATTAGTTTGTAGTACGTTTACAGTTAAGATAGTAAAAACAGTTCAGTATTGAACAAAATTAAGTTTTTTGGACTGGAAATAATATTATATTATAATTATATACATTTATTGCGCTAATTGTTAATAGCACTAACAAATAATTGTGGGTGGAGTGATAAAAATTTTCAACTGTGAGCTGGGGCCTGTTGCATAAAACTTTTCATAAGTAAATAGGTCCAGTAGGTGAATAGCTATTGTTTAGCTTGCGTTGCATAAACATAAAGCAATGGGTTCAATAGGTGGACGCTAACATAGTTCAAAGGTGTTCTGCAATAGGTTCAATAGGCGAGTGTTGCATAAAACACTTATCACTTATTGAGCCTATTGCAAGGAACCTATGAATTTTGCTTATTTTTCAATAGGTGTGTATGGTACCTATTGTATCGATCGTTATTCATATCTGTTGCAAGTTTTTGAAAAAAATTTTGCAGGGTGCTAGATTATGTGTATATCTGTTTGTGTGCAAAATTTTATAAAAAATGACTGCGAAAAATTTTCGTTATAAGCAAGAATTTCATAATATGTGTATTTTTACGTGTTTTTTCTCATGTGATAGTATAAATTATGCATAAACTTCTTTTTTGCTTTGCTCCCTAAACTTTTTCTTTTGTGCCGTCATCTGAAAACATGCAAAACAAGGGAAAATATACTGACGAGAAAAATTGCCATACTTTGCTAACTAAATCACTACTACTGTAAAAATATTTTTAATAAGAACCATAGTTAACAACTCACTGTATATTTTATTTTTGAAAAAATATTTAAGAAAGTGTAAAAATTATTTTAAAACGCATATAGAAGGTATAGGAAAAACAAACATAACACACACACACACACGCGCGCGAGGCACCTATTGGACCTATTGTTGAAACACCTATTGGACCTATGAAAAATCGCCTATTATAATAGGTATTTTATGCAACAGACTTCTATATGCCCTATTGCTTATTGGACCTATTGCTTATTGGACCTATCGCTTATTGTTTTATGCAACAGGCCCCTGGATTTGGACTAAAACCTGCTTAGCTGAATACTGGAATAAAGATAAATTGTTTAATTGTTAAGACTATTTTAATTCAAATAAAAAATACCACAATGTATTTAGAATGCGTAAGAAAATCGCGTCCACGTGTGTTTTCTTGAAATGTTATTTCAAAATTTCAAGTAAAACTTCGCTTGTCTCCTGTGTTTTTCTTATTTTTGCCGCTAACGGATTAATTTTTAATCAGTTAAAATTTAAAGTTAGACTTTAACCCTAAATTTGTTAGTTTAAGTTAAAGCTTAACGTTTTTGCCCCACTTCTCGCATCTGGGGGATGGGGGGTCGAATCTTCCTCGCCAATATGTGGTCAAACTTTTTGAGAAAATCTTGGTATTGTGCTGTAATGTTTCAGATCTGGCCCCTCCGTCCAAGCGAAATCGAAACCAGCCAAGCGAGCTCAGCTTATCACGCTGACGCCTAAGCCACCAGAACAACCCGTGCCTTTCCCCCAGACCAATGCTAATCAGCAAGAAACAAAAACAGAACAGAATTGACGCACGAGTATATTTTTGTATGTCTGAATTTCTAGAAAAAGTAGTTACAATACAAAATTATGTGTAATAACGGTTGCCATTTTTGGTAATGATCTGTATATTATACTGTTTTATTGTTTATTATTGTAAATAAACCGTTTTCTTACGTTTTGTGGGTCAATGAATGGATGAATGCTTTGTTGTCTAATTGATTTTGGTATTTTTTCTGAGAAAAAACATCTGGCTATCTCAGAGCTGACAAATATCTACTAGCTGGTTGAACCCTGGATAGTAAAGTAGTTTTTTAGGGTGGTTGTAAAAAATGACGATTGCTGCTAAATAAGTGATTTTCCACAGGCTTGCTTACGGATAAATTAGATGATTTTTACTTTAGATGTCGCTCTTACCGGAAAATTGTCTTGTTTTGAACAAAATGTGCTAATTATGAGTCGTTTTTTGCGTTAAAATTAGGCATGGGCACGTTTAAACGGTTTGAACCGTTTAAACGGTTTGGAACCGTTTAAACGTTTACGCGTTCAAAAAACGCGGTTTTCGAACCGTTTACCGTTTAGTACGTTTAAACGCGGTTAACCGCGGTTTGAACGTTTACGCGTTCAAAAAACGCGGTTTTCGAACTGTTTACCGTTTAGTACGTTTAAACGTTTAAACGCTCACTTGTTTAACCGTTTAAACGCTCACTTTTTTACGCGGCGGCCTCAGCCGCCGCGAAAATACTATAATACAAAAGTTCTAATCACACGTATCTCTAATCACTGTGTTGCCTTGCCTTGAAGTCGTAAGGTCGAAAAATGCGTTATTTGTGCGAGCGTGTGTGTTCATCGTGTGTGCTCATCTTATCTCAGCATATATTGTATATGTATTGTAATTATGGAAGGTGTAGTGCGGATCTCATTGTGTACCGAGTGTAGGTATATGTTATACACATCGTTCCGAACTTGGGATAGCTTCCGTCATTTTACAGCCTACTGTGTTTGCGCGCAGTAAACCGTGCATCAGTGCATCGTGTGTGCTTATTCGTGTGTGTGTCTGTGTGTGTGTGTGTGTCTGTGTGTGTGTGTGTGTGTGTGTGTGTCTGTGTGTGTGTGTGTGTTTGTGTAACAGTAGGCTATGCGAACGTAACTACTGGTATGTTATGTTCAAGTTCATCTTCATAGGTTGTATAATTAGCACATCGTTGTACCTTGACACTTTTACATCGAGAAGCTTTTGGCGAAGTGGGTCTTGGAACGGCTATGGATGCAATTGAACCGTTGAAAATATCGTCATTCGGTTTTAACGTTTCGTTTTAGACGTCGTTTTTTGAAATTGGTCATTATTGACGGTTTGTGAACGGTTTTTGTACAAAAATTTTCACTTTTTTATGAAGTTTTTGAAAGAAACATTGCACCGAAAAACAGGTTGCTGCTTGACATTTCAAAAATTCTTGGCTTTAAAATTTTTGTTGCCGCGTTTTATTTTCGAAGAACATCCTCGGCACCGTACCCAAGCATGTCGCAGCGAAGTCTATCGAAAATTGGTTTAACTTTACTCACAAGACGTGCTTGTTGACCGTTTGAACGCGTTTAAACGCTCAGTTGTTTAACCGGTTAAACGTTTAGCGTTTAAACGTTTAAACGCGTTTACGTTTAAACGTTTAAACTGTCAAAAAACGTTTACAACGGGAAAACGCGTTTAAACGTTTAAACGCGTTTTCTCGTCTGTAAACGCGAGCGTTTAAACGTTTTGACTGAAATTTGACTCCAGAATCAAGTGACTCCGACTCTGCTTTGACTGCGGGCGGAGTCTTTAGCAAGCAAGTAATTTTGGTCTGTACTGTAGTATAACCATTAGGTATACAATCAATTGCTGTCATATAATTGTAATTGCTTCTGTAATTGAAACATATTTCGTCGTTGGCAAGAAATGCAGACCGTAGGTTGCTCAACAGTTATGGTACTATAATCCGGTCCACCTTTTTTTATAATTGTTTTTGGCTTTTTTAATAAATTTGCGGAATAAGTATATAAGGCACGCGTTTGCAATATGTGAACCAGTATTTGCCGTATTTACTGGCGCACCGTGCGTCGTCACGATAGGCGCGATCAACCAGTAAAATGGCCAAATAGGGAACGTAAAAATAGGGTAATACAAAAGGGGACCAAACGGGCAGGGTCCAACACAAGGCGGCCCCCAATTCCGGCAAATAGTTGAAATGTCGAGACATACCCCAATATCCGCTGCCGAGTAGCAAACTCGATTTTATCTCCCCCGATTCGGTTTTGTATTTGGCCTCCAAAAAATAGGGGTCCTTGCCCCAAATTTTAACCAACCCCTTAGCTGCCCGAAAACTCTGACGTTGCCTGTCAGCGTCATAGTTGAGCCATATGCAAATGACGCCCCCTATAAATAGGGCCCCCGCTATAATGGGGTGTAATTCGGGGGCGTGCTCAACCAAGTAGGTCGTGTGGGACGCGTAGACACAGGGGAGCCATACCAGGACCCCCCAGACAATATAAAACCCGGCCCGATCGTGCATTATATCAATCGATGCTAGATAACCACTTTCCCAGATGAAAAATTTGGCTATGTAAATCAGCTGCAACGAAACGTTCACCAGCATTGAGTTGAAAGTAACACCGCCGGTTAGCGAACGGTGCTTTAGAGCACACGAGAGAATATAAATCGGCCAAAACACCATTCCGAAACGGCAGTTTGTGAAATGTTTAATGTTGATCCCGAAAATTCTGGGATACAGCTCGGTACCCCAGTAGAAGTCGAAAATCGGGTTACCACTGGACCCACTATCTTTGCCCGAAGGCCACAACAGACCTTTGAAGTACAGTAAAACGCACAGGGCTAGCGCCAACAGATTTAGTGTGGATAAAAGTTGCAGAAAATGGTCGTAAAGAAAGTTTGGGTCGAACCAGTTGAGATAAACGCCGATCACATACGAGATCATAGTTATGGCAAACGATGCAACGCCGTTGTCGCAGTAGGTCACTGTTTCGCCTGCAGGGGTGACAGGGCTTTTGAAATCTCGCCCCGGTAGGATCGACATCAGAATAATCTGGGATACGGAGAAAACTCCGATCCATTTCCAGACTCGGGGGTTTAGGGGGTTGGCGAGGCAGCCTCGAATTGAACTGATTAATCCATCGGCGTAGAAATCGCTCATCGATCCGTGATGCTTTAGTAGAACGGCGGCGAAAAATTGCACAAATAGGGGGGCCGCTAGAATTAAAAACAGGGGGCCGAAAGTTTTTCGTCCCGGAATTAGTCCCACACTTTTTCCGGGGGCGTTTGTCCACATATTCAATTCGCTTGACCGTCTGCGGTTGAGCAAACCTTCTGCGCCGGTCCACTGTAAACTACTCCGACGGCGGGCAGCGATTTTTGCTTCCATTTTCAAAATTGTCTTGCCTTTTATAGTAAAATGTTATCACTATCGCTTGATTATTGTGTGCAGGTCAAAGGTCACATTTTTTGGGACAGTTTAGTAGTGATGAATTAGTGATAAGGAAGTTACAAGTTTTGTTTGCCGTGAATTCTGGACGTTTAACCAAATATATAGACCTGCAATATAAAACATGTATGGATATATGTATACTCATATAGGCATTCATACCCACCTCTAGCATGTAATATTGTAATGGGGTCAAACAAATATGTGTGTGTGTGTGTGTATATATATATATATATATATATATATATATATATATATATATATATATATATATATATATATATATATATATATATATATATATATATATATATATATATGATATATATATATATATATATATATATATTAGGGCAACAAAGTCTAAACTTTAACTTTAACTTAAACTGAAAAAGTTAGGGGTGAACCCACTCTTAACTTTAACTTTAACTAAATAAAAATACCCTTACTTTAACTTTAGATAAAAGTTATTGTAAAAAAGTTATATAAAAGTCAGTCATTTTGGACTTACTTTAACTTTAACTTATGTAAATTACACCCCTGAGCCTTACTGTAACTTTAACATACACACATCACACATTTGGCATACACATATTCGCTCATACTTTTTGCTAGGGTTTATATATATATATATATATATATATATATATATATATATATATATATATATATATATATATATATATATATATATATATATATATATATATATATATATATATATATGTATATATATGTATACATATATATATTATATGAAAAAAACAGAAAACTATACAAAATGTTCGAAGATAAGTCTATTAATACGGGTAGAATTCCTGAATTGACAGAGGTAAGGTAGATTACTTTGATGGGCTTTCAAGGTGTTTTTACATTCTGCATTGATATAACGTTTTCTGCAAATTTTCTGATAAAATCAGTTTTTTTTAAATTAGGGGTGATTATAAAAAAGTTTCTTACATTTTGAAATAGTAAAAATCTCTGAGAAAGCCGACTAATTCAAAGTTTTAAGAGGAACTTCGGAGTTATTGAGACAAAAAAAATTTGCAAACTTCTCGTTGTAGGCTAAAAATATGAACTCACACATGCGCACTCACATCTAAAGGTGACACATCTGGCAAAAAGTTGGGAGTGTATGACATTAAAACAAATTTACCCTCACAAGACCAATGTATTTTTAAAAGTTATTTATGACATATATAAGTCTATCGGAATGCTCTAGAATTTATTTGTAAAATTTAAACCTAGTCGAAAATGGGCTAAAAGTTTGGGTACCAAAAACTAAAACTGGTGTTAGGGAGGGTCAAGCCCATGCATATATAAAATATGTATATATTCATACGAGCATATATAAAATATGGCCTATTCATACGAGGACGCATGAGCGGGCGCATTGCATGGCGTACGAGGACGCATGAGCGGGCGCATTGCATGGCGTAGGCCATGGCGCACGCCATGGCGCATGAGCGGGCGCATTCTATTTTCACACTGCCTGCTGCATTATTTCACACAATGCAGTGTGCAAGTGTGCGTGTGCGCTCGCTCATGCGCCCGCTCATGCGCCATGGCGTGCGCCGTGGCGTATGCAATGCAATGCAAAGCAAAATGCGCTCTCGTGTGAATAGGCCTTAATGGGGTCAAACTTTTTGTTGAGGTGAGTCTCTCCGGCTAATTTTGAAGTCTCTCTCCCCCTGATTGGCCGAAACTATAAATAATTATAGTGGCCTAAATTTTGCAAATTTTTCAAAAAAAATTAGAACAGTTTTATTTACTTTTGCTCAGATTTTCGGGACCGTCTCACCGGACTTGTGATTTTTTAGCTCGTTCTATATCCGGCAATTTTCTAAGAATCTTTATTCCAAAACAGTGCAGTGCGCTTTGCGGGACTGAAGGTACTCTTGAAGATAATATCCGGCAAAGTTGGGAAAAAAGGGTGCCGGATTTTTAATACAGTGCAGGATATAAGACTTGGGCCAATTTTTTGGAGAGATGCCCCAATCCCCATCTCGTACATGATCAGGTGGGTTCGGGTTAGAAATGGACAATGGTTGGTTTCAAGGTTGGTTGGACACGGGTCTGACAATTTGAGCCACGGGTCACCCACGGGTATATATCCACTACCCAGGCGACCCTGCGGCTCCGTGATTTTTTTTTGACTCACGAAACCTGATGAAATACGAAGCAATTTCAATTTCACAGAAATATGAGGTGCGTGTTTATGCCATTCGGATTACAACTTCTGACATCAGCTAAAATAGGTCGAAATGTTGAGCCGCGTTCACTCCTACTAGACGGCGACGGGTACAATACAAACATCAAGTCTGAGCTCATAAAATCACAAATTAAGTCACAGTAAGTTTGTGAAGTGCAGACAACATTTTTGCAACCTAACGTTAACAAACTTCGCAAAGCTGCAAGTTTTAGACGAACTCAAACTCTGCTTATATGCCATATAGCTAAGCAATAAGCATATACATAGATATATGTATAAGCTATATATAAGTATTGCAGCGAATGTGAAAGCTGCCTTTAAAAAAACAAAAAACATTTCCCCAATTCGTCAAATTAATCTAGGTTTTTCCAAACAATGGTTGTGGATGTTTTTTCACTTTTCAAAGTGGCGAGCTTTGAGGGAGTGGGTGAAAATTGGTGGGGGTTTCCACCGTCCTTCGACTTTTTATCGACGAAGTTTCAGCAATAACGGTCACGTTTCTGCCCACTAAGTTTATAACAAGGAAGTCTAGTTATATAAAACTTCGAATCATAATATAGATGGACATTTTTGAGAAAAAATATAGTCAGAGAGACTTTGAGAACATTTCAGAAAGAAATTTTAAGCAAGTTTCGGGAGCAAACTTTTTAGATTCAGGGGGAAGAGTCTAAAGTAGAAATAAAGACCGCAAAAAGTTCGAGTCCACACCCCTCCGAGATAAAATTCCACCGGGCATAATTGTAAAAAAAGTAAATTTATTAAATTAGTTGGATTCATATAATATATTTGATCAAACATAAAAGAAACTGCCTATAAATTTTGACTAATATAGTAAAGTCAAGTTTTGCTTGGCTGCAACCATTTCAGTATATAATTATTTTGCTTTTTTTCGCTTGCAATGTAATTGCTAGCTTTGAAAATCCAGATTTGCATTTTGCAGGTTTGGCAAACATTTACGTTTAAGCATTCAACTATAAATTTAAGCTTAATTGGGGGAGGTGAAACTTTGTGTTTAGGCCCGTTAAAGCAACTTTAGAAACTTTCATTTTGCCCGCTTGGCTTTGTAAGGATTTTAAAAGGAGTAGAAAAGATATATGATCAGTGCAGTTGAATTCAAATGGGTCTGTCACGGATAAAAGTGCCTCCCCTAAAATTTGTCCCCCCGGACACTTTTATCAAGTTACAAGTGTCCCCCCGGACACTATTATCTGGATAAAAGTGTCCCCCTTTGGATGAATGTGTCCCCCTCATAGGACACTTTTATCTGCATAAAAGTGTCCCCCCGGACAGTTTTATCTGGATAAAAGTGTCCCCCCGGACAGTTTTATCTAGATAAAAGAGTCCCCCACTACAAAATTGCCGTTGATGGTTCAGGTTCAGCTTTTGGTTCAGGTTTAGGTTTAATTTATGGTTCAGGTGCAGTTTGGTTTGGTTTGGTTCGGTTCTGGTTCAGTTTGTTATGTGTGCAACCTGAACCTGAACCTGAACTTGAACCTGAACCAGAAGTCGCATTTAAACCAGAACTTGTACTTGAACCAGAAGTCGCACCTGAACCGTAAGTTAAACCTAAACCTGAACCAGAGCTGAACCTGAACCATTAACGGCAATTTTAGTGAGGGGACACTTTTATCCAGAGAAAACTGTCCGCGGGGACACTTTTATCCAGAGAAAACTGTCCGCGGGGACACTTTTATCCAGATAAAACTGTCCGGGGGGACACTTTTATCCAGATAAAACTGTAACTGTCCGGGGGACACTTTTATCCAGATAACAGTGTCCGGGAGGGGGGACACATTTATCCAAAGGGGGACACTTTTATCTAGATAATCGTGTCCGTGGGGACACTTTTATCCAGATAAAAGTGTCCGGGGGGACAAACTTTAGGGGGACACTTTTATCCGTGACAGGTCCCAAGCAGGTTTTTTGGCTAAATACGTGGCAAATACTCAGGATTTCGAAAATTTGCTTACCAAAATTTAAAAGTTGCTTAAATTCTGCTCACCGCTTTTGAAGTGCGTCAGCAAATCAAAATATCATGCTTTATACTTACCTATGCAATTTATCCGACTCCCTAGGTTACCCAAAATGCGGAGAAATAATAAATTGTTATTATTTATTAATATGAATTAATTAATTCAGGGGTTAGTTGGATTAAGCTCATAATGTAACGGGGGCAAAATTTGGGGGGGCTCGGTCTAATTTTTGGAACCTCCAACCCTGAACGACTGACCTAATACCTAATTACCTTATTTATTAAGTAATTAATTAATTAATTATTTAATTTACCTCATTTGTGAAACTTTTAAAAAGTGCTATTTTCTACTTTTGCTCACATTTGCTGGACCCTACCCCCTGGCCGTCGATTTTTTTTGAGTGGGGGGTTTCCCACGATTAATAAATTTAAACCAATTTAATCCGACATAAACCTCGATTTCTGAATAAACCTAGAATTACATACTCGCGCTATACTCGTGCTGGCGTGAAAATTTGTCATATTATGCAAAATTACATTTTGACTTTTCAGGGATCAGGTAGTTTGAAAAACCTTCTTGAAGAGTGAGCAAAAGCCAAAAACCTGGATTGAACCATGCAGTCGTCCTCAATATTCGGTTGGGAAATGGTGAGCATGATATATACATATATTGGCATATATGTGGATATTTATTTAATATCCCATATCCAAAAATAAAGTCAAACGGTCCATCTTGATCAAAACTGCTCAAAACGATTCAGTTCTTTAAACTTTGAACCCAAACCTAAACTTTTGATGAACCTGTACCATCAACATTAGGTGTCATACTCTTCCTATTATGTACTCTTGATAATATATACACAGTATACACTAATCAGTTTCGGTCTATATATAGCTCTCTGCCTGCGTATGTACATACAGTGACGCAGTCAGTAACATAGCTGTAGTCAAGTTGTCTGTCTAAACTGTGAATTTAAGTACTAAATATTTAATCGCGCCAACCTTAGAAGACTAACTTGCGTCCACCGGTTAAACAGCAGTGGTTACTGGATCGGAAAATTTGTTGGCCTGACTTCATATTACTTTGTTACATAATGTACCGTACATTTTAAGTCAGCGAAAGGTTAGCTTATTGTGGGGCTTTTCAAAAAGCCCGCAAAATGAGAAACCCTGTTGTAACTTTGACCATTTTTAATTAATTAATATGTATGTGCACAATTATACTTTCCTACATATATATATATACTGCCTTGTTTATAGCCATAAATGTGCAGCTGAGGGGGGAGCCGTCAACCTGGAAGGGAGGGGGGAATGCTACACGAATTTTTCAAGATTTTACCCACTAAGGGGTGCCAACTGATCTGGGGGGAGGGGATCTTTTTTGCGGTGGAGACGAGGTCGGGTTTGGGGGGAAAGCAGTCCTCCCTACGCCCATATATATTCACTTATACATATATTATATCCCTTTCTTTTCTAGCCAATTCGTGATGGGCGAGAAAGACAACCCGATCCTAAGCCTGCACGGCTATCGGTCGATCATCAACGCTCGAACCATGGCCGGGCGAATGGTCTGGCTCCTGATGGTCTGGCTTGCGGGATTTATAGCCCTGCTGAATATTTCCAAGGAGATTGCCCGATACAATCAGTACCCCGTGGACACTGTCCTGGTGGTAGGCAGATTTGGTGGTGGTTCGAATTTTAAGGCGGACTAGTTCTGGTTTCTATGATATATAAACAGAAATAAGAATAGAAAGCGCCGTGAAAATTTTATAGTTGAACTAAACTAAGATTCAACTTTTGTCTTCTTATTGTAAATTGCGTATATATGTTGTGTAGTTTAATTTAGGTTCAGACCCATGACAAGATTACCTATGTATATGCACAGGGAAATGCTATTGTACCGTGATGTACATATTTAAGCTCTGAGTTTCCAAAATACTTTTCGCAACTTTCATATAACCTACTTTTCTTACTAATTTTTCAGCTATGTACATTTTGGATTTTTTAACTCTTTTCAACGGTTGTTTTTTGCATTGAAAGTCATTTGATTCATTTACGTTAATTTTGGGCACTCTTTTTGGCAGGGAATTCGAGCGGTCGGTAGCTACCCGTTTTATCTAGGAGTTAGACTTGGCGGTTAGACGGTTCATAAAGGCATTAATTAACCAGTTAACCGATATTTCAGTTAGTGCACGTGTGTTATAAATGAGAATTAGGGCCTATGAGACTCGGGGGCTGTGGTGTAGTGGTTAGCATGCTTGACTTCGAAGCAGGCGGCCCGGGTTCGATTATTGGGGCATCATCTTTCTTTCAACATAGTGGCGACCGTGACACAGGACGGAGAGGATAGGGCCGGGTCCTCAGGACAGCCCTATCCCCGAACCGTCTTCGGAGGTGGGTTAGGAGCCCCATGCTCTGGGTTGAGGTTGGCACTTCAACCCTTACGGTACTCGTGCTGTGTGCAGTATGAATGTGTACATAGTTTCTTTCCTATGTGGTCCCTCGGTTAAGGGTAAGCCGGAAAAACCCTCGGTTTCGGTTAGGGGTGAACCGGAGAAAACCCTCGGTTGCGGTTAAGGGTGAGCCGGGTTAAAACCCTCGGTATTGGTTGGGAATCGTTCTGGGTCGATCGAGAAACCCTGTGGTTGCGGGTGAGCCAGGAAACCCTGAGTGTGGTGTGATTGAAGCAGGCTTGGAGGCCGACGTGTGAATGTGCTCCGCCCTTGAGGCATCGGGTTCGCCCCAGGAGCATGAGTATTGACCGAGTATCGATGCAGGGTCGCAACGTTGTTCGAAGGGGGGACCCTGTTATAAATGAGAATTAGGGTTTATTAAACTCGGGGGCTGTGGTGTAGTGGTTAGCATGCTTGACTTCGAAGCAGGCGGCCCGGGTTGATTCCCGGCGCCCCCATTTCTTTCTTCTTTCTAAATTGGGGCATCATCTTTCTTTCAACACGTGACCGGTTAACCTACTAGAGGTCACTCTGGTATATATGTGTCATGTTACTGTATCTCCGTGAAATGTGACATAAATGAAGTATGTATGTAAATGGTGTAATTTTTTATATATAGAATGTTGCCTTTGGTTTTTTGTCATATTCTACGACGTTTTTAAAATTAGGTACACACATTGTTTCAAACTTTATACATTTGGTATGTTAAAAAAAATTTAAATCGGTCGTAAAAAATAAAACAAGTCAGTGGGACTGTGAAATTTACTCAAAGTCCAAGTCCTGTGACAGCCGTTACGTACCTGAAGACACGTTTAATTTTACCTATGTATGTATAAAACAGCAGATAACATGCAATGGAATCTATACGTTTATAAATTTCCAGCATATTCTGGCAAAATCAGTCAAGTTTATATTCATATTAGTGTCAACAATTGCTACATTTGCTACTTTTAGTATGTTACTAAACTATAATTCATATATTTACCTATTAAAGACATTGGAAGCTTTTCAAAACTCCATTTCGCCACAGTTTTATTCAGAATTAACCAGCTTCAATCTGATTGGCTGTTGCTAAGGAAAGCCAGCCAATCAAAATTCAGGCGGAGCTAAAGCTTCACTGTTTCATTGTTAAGAATCTTTAGCTAAGCCAAGTTATAGTAAAGTTCATAAAAAATGTAATGATTGGCTGTTGCTAAGGAAAGCCAGCCAATCAAAATTCAGGCGGAGCTAAAGCTTCACTGTTTCATTGTTAAGAATCTTTAGCTAAGCCAAGTTATAGTAAAGTTCATAAAAAATGTAATGCTAAAAAATCAAAATATTGGGCTCGTCCGGGAGTCGAACCCGGGACCTCTCGCACCCTAAGCGAGAATCATGCCACTAGACCAACGAGCCGACAAGAAGAAAGTGTTAAAACATAGTTACTACTTTCGCGTCGCTTAGTTGCTTTGCAAAAGTCAATCTGCAAAGTTTAAAAGACGCAAGAAAGTAAACAAAATTTTATAAGGTCACTGTGTAATTTCGGTTGCATAGATACGTATATAAAGACATTTGCGCTCTGCCTATAGTGTGGCTCGTTGGTCTAGGGGTATGATTCTCGCTTTGGGTGCGAGAGGCCCCGGGTTCGAATCCCGGACGAGCCCAATTTTTTCTTTTTTTTCAAATTTTCATTATTACTTTTGCGCATCATGTTCATTGTTTGCTATTCCTGGTAGGTTCTTTTGAGACTTCAGCTTTTCAGTCCAAATTTTGACTGATTTTTAAGTTTCATTAGGTACCTATGTAGCTTCATGTTCATTTTGACAAGAAAGATTTCTACAAGAATCATTGCTTCTCGTTCTGATTCGTGTAATATGACCGATTTCTCAGTGTTCCATTTTTTTGCACTTACTTAATCTGTAGAAAAGTCATCCGCTGTGGCCGCTACGGCTCAGAAATCGATCTCTTAGAGTTCATATTGGTTTACATAAAATTAAAGTTTATGATCAAGTCTCAGTTTAGCTGAATCTTCGGTTGTCTGGATCTAGCTAGGGTCACGTGACATACTGCCTCATGGTAAACTTATTGCACTAAAGCTTGATGTTTGGACAAGAACAACCCTTGACGAAAATATCGTTTTGGTCATTTGTGCAGCTTAAATGGTTTTCTAGGCATTTTTCTAGGCATTTTCAGGCTGTTATTTTGCTAATCAGGGCTTTGTCCATTTCAGATGAGCAACTCCAAGCAATTGCCCATGCCCACGGTCACCATCTGTAACCTCAACCCGATTCGCAAACAGGCTATTGCTATGTTCCCATCCTTGGCTGCACTGGTACACAATAGATATACTTTTTGTTACTGTTTAGTGTGTATATGTATGTAAATATGACGGACTTGTTACTGCTTATCTTACTTAATGACGATTAATGACAGCTCAGCATTGGCTCAGTAGCTCAAATGGTAGCAGGCGGGTCTGCAGATTGCGGAACAAGAGAGATAGAATTGTTTCTTTCACTCTTTCCGAAATTATGACACACTTTGGTTGACCTTGTCTTTCAAATTTTTATATACACTATATCTGTTTTTTGGTGTCCGATTTTATGTAGGTGTGTACCTTCTGAGGGAAAAAACTAGATATACCGTTGTATACAATATGCCAAGAGTGCCATTGTCGGCCTGTAACTCGGTTTACACTTTTGCTCAGGATAAATCTGCGCTGGGGAGTCACGACGTTCCTCCTAGTCAAGCAGCCTTCTTCTAGAGTGTATACCTATGTACACAAGTTCCAAACCCAATATTCCAGACCCTTTTTTCTTTCTCTCTTTTTTCAGGACATTGCGTATGGTCAAGTGACAGAGCCCAAGAAGCTAGACGAAAAAGAAGTTGAGAAAAAAATGAAATTGTTGCGAAAAGGTCAAAATAAGCAGCGAAAAAATCGCATCAAAAGTGTTCGCGGGAAGTCGAAAATCAGAAAAAAGCCCAATCGAAAGTCGAAAAATCAGCGGAATCGAAATAGACAAAATCAGCAACCTCAAATGGACGGAGCTCCTCCTCCTTTGCTGGATCTTTTAAGATTACCGGACGACCTCGTGCCTTTGGCTCAAAACTCGACAGATTGGGCTGGCTATAACTCGACAAATTTCATTGGGGATAATTCTAGCTTACCGCCGATTCTGGACTTATTAAGAGCGCCAATGGATAGTGGAGAAATAACGAACGATCAACTTTCCATTTTACTCCCAGTTGATCTAACGACACAAACTAGTTTGGACGATTTAACGTCATCAAGTCAAATTATCGACTTGTCCAGTAATTTGATTGGTAATCAATCAAGCGATAATGATCAAGATGATCGATCTTCGAAGGATTTGGGTGATTTGATTGATTTCGTAAATCGAGCCACCGATTTTGATAATAAACAACGTTTAGCTCGTAAGCTTTTGTCTATTTTAATTTGAATTTTGAGTCGCTTTTTTAGTAGATATCACGATTACACTTTAGTACGTATACACTATACAGTCCGTTTCAAATGAAACTGCCTCTGACGCGTCGGCTGATCGAAACTGACGCGTCGGATGATGTCAGCATAAAAATTTGGAAGCCTATAGGCATTTTCATTTGAAACCGACAGCCTAGGTCTGGAAAACGTTCGTTTATCACAATTTGTCATCTTGCTTCCCTGCATAATAATTTCAGGCTCTTCCTGAGATATAATATATTTAAACTTTTTACTTAATTTAATTTAAAACTTCAATTCAAATCCAATTAATCCATAAAACTTAAATTTAAATCCAATTAATCCATCATTAATCCTGTTAATCCAGGCAGCGCCGAGCATTTCACCTTTGGCAGCTGTCCCAAGGGCTGGACCCCACGTAAGGACGCGTGTTACAAGGAAGGCAAGGGTAAAATGACATCACTGAATGCCGACAAATATTGCAAATCACTGCACCCCCTGGCAAGGCTACCCTCGTTTCGGACTAAGGAGCAGAAGGACGATTTTCGCGCTCTGGCGTAGGTTTTATTTATCCATACTTTTACTTGTTCAGAATTTTTCTGGCCTCCTTGAAACCTACATACCAGATCACCTTTTTCCCTGTGGGATCAAAAGGAGTCAAGTTTTCGAAATCAAAATTTTAATGTAGTCTGGGGTTGGAGAGTTGGAGACTAGGAACTCCTGAACACGAATCCAAGAGTATTTTTTGTCCACAATCAGTATATAACCAGTAAAGTTGTTGTCATGGCGAAGATATATACATTACATATGTACATCAGTTTGAATTCCACGTAAATTATGTAGGTGCAATTTTATTTTTGTTTTTGATGCAAAAAAGTCAACTGCTTTTTGTCGATGGATGAAAATGGATGCAAGGTCACTAAAGTGAGCACAGCCCTAGAACAAAGTGCAAACTTTAGTTATTGAGTGTCAGTTTGCTGTTTTGTACAGTCTTTTTAAAAATGCCGTTTTGACTTAAAATTTCAGCAAAATTTTTAGTTTCAGTATTAAATATTCTTATAGATTTTTAGCAGAAATAGAAAAATCTGCTCTTGTCTGGAGTAGAAATGTTAATCTTTAGGAATTGTCAGTTTTTGGCTTTCTTTTTAGAGTCTCCCTCAGCTACGGTGATATGTGGGTGCTTGGAACGGATCAAGGACACGAAGGTAATACTGCTCGAAAAACGGCTTGAAGTATAAATCCTGTCTTGTTTCTATAAGGCTGGCCGCCATAATATGTCCGGTTAGCCTGAAATAGAATTCTGTGTAGCTGTTTTGAAATCCAATGCAACTTCTACTGGCACATTTAAAGGGAAATTCATCCAAACGTTACTCAACGAAAATATTCGTTTTGAGAGAAGAGTCTTCAGAAATTAGGTCCGGTTCTCAGTAGGCTGAAATAAGAAATATGGTATAACTGTATAAGAATAAGAAAACTGGCTAAGTGATTATGAGGCAGGAATAACAGATGGGCTCAACCAAGAGTACGTACTGTAATGGCGTCTCACTCTTCTAGAAGTCTAAGTGTGAGTCGCCATTATGTACTTTTGGCGCAGGTAATCAATCAATACTCAGGATACGCTAATTCTGTACTCTCGAGCTCTCGACTTGATAAAAATTAACACTGTCTTACTGTTTGCAAGAGTACATAATAGGGAAGAGTTAAGACTATGACACTCTTCCCCCCCTGAAATCAAGGCGTAAAAGGGCTATTTCGGCCGATTAGCTAGAATAGGGAAGACTGTCATACTCTTCCTTATTATGTACTCTTGCTGTTTGCAGGCAAATATACACTTCCCGAAAATGAACGCTGTCAAATACCAATGATTGAATGGGAAGATGGCGAGCCGAATAATGGTTACATCAATTTTGTGATGCGAAAAGGTCCCGAAAATTGCATCAACGTTAATAGCCAGATGCATTTCAATGACGAAGCTTGTGACAGTACCATGTACTACTTTTGTCAGATTCCCCGCTTTGAGACTTGCAGTAAGCGCTGGGTGGTTTGGGTTTTAACTTGCAGGGTCGATTCATACCAATGTACTTTCAGCCGTATGTCCGATCAGCTTGTAAATTAAGGATGAAATTACACTAACCAATAATGTTCTTACAATAAGAAAAGAAGTTATTTGAATTGAACCGAAAAACGGTTGTTATTACATACATATTAGTATAAATCGAGAGTTACCTAATCGTTTGATCTTGTTCAACATATCTGTATGACACTGACCCCTCCGCCTTTGTTTTAGCCATATATCTTCAGCGAGATAACAAATTTATCATTTAAGTAATGTTCAACTAAGCTGAGTTACTCAATTGGCTAAAAGATTAACCCAGTTATTCCAGTCTGGAGGGCCCACTCTTAATACTGGACTAAGCAAATTAATTTTAGTCCAGTAATGCCTAAGAATTCTTTAACCTTTGTCGTTTTGGCGTTTTGTCGTTTTGTCCTTAAGCAGTTCGAAATAAACTGCCTGGTCAACTAAGCCAACTCTCCTCATGAATAAAGTTGGGGTCATTTGCTGATTGTATATACTATGCAAAAATTTAGCCGAAACGCTTGTGTCAATTCTCCACAGTAGCTGACCAACATTACTGTCCTTGTCCTGTCCCTGTGTTCTTAAGGACAAGTATGAACCGGACTTAAACGGACTTGACCTCAGTTTTAGCTGTTTAATCCATAGCTAACCATCAGAAGTTGTATAAAAAGCTACCACTAGAGCAGCTATTAGATTCCATGTACAGTGGCCACGTCACTACGACTATCCGTTGCCCTATTTTCAGCAACCTGCGATGTACCGCCCATCTATAATGGCAAAGCGCACCCT
>JASANF010015930.1:0-14533 GCA_030248245.1 Trissonchulus sp. WLG1_4
TAACATTCGTTTTCTAGTTCTACAACTAGGATACTTCCCTGTACGTAGCGGTATTAGACTAATTTGCATATGATGAGTCATTGCATAGTATATAAGTGGCATCTGCATATCACTAATCACTTTTTTCTTTCCGCTGTAGCGGTCAAGTTGGGCATCTGATAATTTATTACGTGTTTTTTTTTGTAATGCCGTCTACCGCAAAACGAAGGCGGCGTGAATCTGACAGTTCTTCAGAGTCCAGTAGCACGTCTGAGAGGTCGAGTAGCTCTCAGGCGCGGTCGGTGAGTCGATTGGGAAGCGAGTTTTCGGCTCGCTCTAGGTCGCCGAGTGCAGCGTCAGCTGCGTCTGCCAAAGCAGAATCGCCGGAGCCTGCTAATGCAAACTTACAGGCTGTGCAAAACCCCGAAATTCCAATTCCACGGCGTATCGGCCGGGACGATCCGCTCCTAGTCCGAGAGTCCTTATCTCCTTTGGACAGAATTCTACCGGACTCGTCCAAACAGTCCAAGTTGGTGTATCATTTGGACGATCTGGCACTCCAGCGGTGGCGTGTGGCGCGAGAGACCCGGCGATGTGGCGCGTGTGATTAACATGCACACTGAGCAGCTCAAGGTATTTTCACCACCGGCTATTGAGACCTCGCACGAGCGCCTTTTTAGCAAGTCTCGGGAGACTCAGGAACAGCTGCTGTTAAGTTTGCAGCAAGACATCAGAGCTGCCGCTGCTCTTGTGTCGGTGCACTTTAGCGCTGCTGTAGGCAAAGCTGATCGTCTCACAAGTGCGGAAGAGTCCGGCCGAGAAGCAGAGCCTAGAGACGCGGTGCTCGAATTTGACACCAAAAAGTTTTTGGCGGTGCACGACCAAATTCTGGGTCTACTAGGATTAGCTTGCGCACAAGTTGAATACAGTCGGGTCCATAACGCACTAGGTGCATTTGCCAGCGAAAATCGACCAGCTTCTGTCCAAGAGGCGTTGCGACATCGCTCGGATAAGCTGCTATTGGGCAAAAGATCTGCAAGCTGGGCAAGCAAGGAGCGAAAGAGACGACGCAAGGCGGACAAGTCCCGCAAGTGGGATGAAGAGCGGCGCAAAATAAGACGTAGCTCGTTATGCAGCGACCATGTCACAAACAAGGTGTTAGTAGACGCTGCAGATGCCGTTGCAAATCAGACCTACGTAGTAAACACAAGGTGTTGAGCAGTGCATCTCAAAGTTTTAACACTTCTGTAGACACAGTAAATTCTGTTGTAAGATCTGTGCACCGCTGCAAAGCTAAGGTTAAATTGACTGGTTTGTCTTCTAGGCCTTGCGACGACGCCAGCATGGCAGCTCCTATTCGCGCCAAAGCCGGGGAAGAGGATCCACCAGGGGCCGTGGCGGCAGACAGTCTCGAGCTGAGCCAGCCACGAATCCGGGCCCATCCTGGCGCACCTGAATCACCAAGAGTACAGGTAGGTACAATGTTTGACTTGAAAGCTTACTTAGCTTCAAACAGACAGCTGAAAACCTACCAGCTTGGTTCTTACCCTGTTGCTGGTAGGTTGCAACATTTTCAAGAAGCCTGGCAACAAATTACACAGCATCCGTTAATATTGAGTATTGTTCGAGGGTACAGACTTGAGTTTGCAAAAATGCCTCCCCGCTCGTTGCTCGCTAAAACATTTTTGCTGACTGAAAGTGAGCGAGCATGTTTGCGAAAAAAGTTGTCATCTTTACGAGAAAAAGATGTTATTGAGCAGGTTTCCGTTTCAAATGTTCACTACTTATTGGCTTTATTTGTGATACCTAAAAAAGATGGTTCATCACGGGTAATTACAAAACCGTTGAACCGATCAATCGTTTATTGTAAATTTAAAATGGACTTACCACAAATGGTTGGGGAGCTATTGCAAAAACAGGACTGGATGATTTCAATAGATATAAAAGATGCATACTTTCATATACCTATACATTTGAGGCATCAAAAATACATCGCCTTTTGGTTTGAAAACCAATATTTTGTGTTTGAAGCCATGCCGTTCGGTCTCAGTTCGGCACCCCGCGTATTTACCAAGCTCTTATGTACGGTCGTTTCATTCCTTCGTGCCAAAGGGATCCGTATGTTGATCTATTTAGACGATATTCTCTTGCTGGGATCAACAAAGTCTTTAGTACTATCGAATGCACAAACTACAATATCGCTACTTTTACGCCTAGGTTTTATAAATAACTTGGCTAAGTCGTCTCTAGAACCAACGAAAGCTAAAGAGTATTTAGGCTTTATTTGGGATTCAGAAAAAGAAACTGTGGGCTTGACAGCCCAGCGTATAGACAATGCTAGAAGTCGGGTTCTTACGACCTTGAGAGCTAATACAGTACGCCTCAGACTTAGCGTCACTCACAAGCACCTTTACAAGTACTATGTTGGTATTTCCTGATGCTCCATTGTATTTCAGAGAGACGCAGTCGCTGTTGCTTCAAATGTTACCGCCAGTTCGAACAAAGCAGAGCTATCAGCTATCCGTAGGACTGCCTGAAGTCGTGCGCATGGAGCTCAGCGCTTGGCTGACGAGGTTGGATCGATTTCCGAAGAAGCGATTATGGGGCCCTCAACCAAAAGGTATCTTGTCCACGGATGCATCCGACAAGGGTTGGGGTGGTACCGTAGAAAACATTACTGTAGCGGGCACATGGACCCCTTATGAAGCTGCGCTTCCAATCAATGAGCGAGAACTTTTAGCTCTGTACAAAACTCTCGAGCAACTCGCCGTTATTAAGAAAAACTCGTCCTGGTTTATTGCACTTGATAACAAAGTAGCAATCGCTTATTTATGAAAAAAAGGCGGCACTAAAAGCCCAAGACTGAATGAGCTTGCTCTAACTATCTGGCGAACAATAATTCAAAATCATATAAGTCCCACCTTTGCATTTGTACCTTCTGCGCAAAACGCAGACGCTGACCTATTGTCGAGACATGGTAGCTATTCGACCTCTATTGAATGGTGTTTAGGCTATAGAAATAGAAATTTCATTTTTAAAAACCTGGGAGTTCCATCTATAGATTTGTTCGCTTCAGATTCTAATACTGTGTCTGAAAAATTTTACTCATGGCACTATGTTCCGTCTGCATTAGCAATTGATGCTTTTACTCAATCGTGGGACATTTTTGAACTGAGCTATTGTTTCCCTCCAACATCACTTATGTTGAAGGTTGTAAACAAAATTAAGCTGAGCAAGTCTCGCTTTATTCTTATTTTTCCGCTGTGGCATTCTCAGCCATGGTACCCACTCGTGTTCAATTCGCTTCACATTATTGACTCTATTCCTTTTGAATTTTCAGGCAATATTCACGAAGCAAGTCCATCAAATCCACTGGTGTCAGCCAACAAACATTGGTAAATGATTGCAGCTCTGGTTATTGCCAAAAACTGGCAAACCATGGAATAACAGGCGAGTTAGCTAATTTCTTAGAATGTGCAAGAAAGCCTACGACTAGACATCGATACTCAGCAGTCTGGAGTAACTGGCGTGACTGGGCAATCACCTCTCAAGTTAGCATTTATTCCCCGTCCATAAAAGACATGATTAGCTTTTTGCACTCCAAGTTCAAATATGGGGTGCAGTGGAGCACGCTGCAAGTAACAATTTCGGCACTTTCGTTGCACTTACCGGAAATAGACAATACACCTTTGGGGCGTCACCCCCTTGTAGCTGACTTCCGAAAAGCTGCTTTCTATTCAAATCCACCAACTCCAAAACTATATCCCCAATGGGATGCTGGCAGCGTCTTATAGTATCTCAGAACGTTATACCCACTGACACAATTGCCATTAGGGCAACTAACACAAAAAACGACCATGCTTTTTGCGTTATGCACTGCCAGTCGGTGTCAGTCACTCCAATTGCTGAGCATGGACTCTCAACATTGTAACATTGGTACTGATTCTGTTACTTTCTTACTGTTTGGTTTGAATAAAGGCGTACGTTCTGGGCAGCGCAACTGCAAGTGGAACTTGACAGTGCACAAATTTTCTGCTTCACGCGTTAATCGTTATCTTCACTTCCGCAAATATATAACGCGAACGCAAATCATAAGACAGCATAACACTCAACTTTTTCTCACAACTCGTTCACCATACAAGCCGGCTGCTAAGTCTACGATAGCGCGCTGGCTTTGTGACATCATCTGTAAAAACCAATCTAACCTAGCTCCTGAGTTTATAAAAGCCCACTCAACTCGAGCAGTATCAACTACTCTAGCTTATGCAAAAGGTGTTCAGATATCAAGCATCTTAGCAACAGCTCAATGGTCTAGCGATAACGTATTTTTAACCATTACAGAATTCCTCCAAAGTCAAGCCTTGAATTTCAAGCCGCAGTCTTACGGGCAGATGAAACGGATACTGATGGTTCTGCATCTCACGAACTGTAGCGAACTACTAACAGCTACACTGCGTCTCCTAGCTTGTTAATTTGTTACTAATTAATAGATTTGTTGTTCACTGTTTATTAAAATTTGAAGCTGTGGAGATATAGTTGATGTATGATTAGACTGTGACAGTCCTATAACTTCTCTAACTCTAACTCGAGAAGTTTGAGGTCAGCTTTTGTTGAAGATCCTAGTTGTAGAACTCGAAAACGAATGTTACTATGAAATGTTTATTTCTGAACATAAATTTATTTCATGTAACTGAGTTTTCGAGTCCTACAGATATCCTCCCATCCAACCCCACCATCACCGAAGAAGCTGATCATGACTTGCTAGAATAAGTGAATAGTGATATGCAGATGCCACTTATATACTATGCAATGACTCATCATATGCAAATTAGTTTAATACCGCTACGTACAGGGAAGTATCCTAGTTGCAGGACTCGAAAACTCAGTTACATGAAATAAATTTCTATTTAGAAATAAACATTTCTACCCAATGTGTTTCGCAGCACAGCTGATCAGCAACAAGCCCAATCTGCGGCAACACCTTCAGTAAGTTTTAAACAACACTTTCAAGTAAACTGACCAGTGGGTCAGCTAAAACCTGTTGTGCAGCAATTGTTTTACTTCAAGTTGTGTAATATAGAAGTTTGGCGTAGTTTTTCTTTCGAGCAAACTGTGTATGCAAAATATTGAAGGTGTTTTTCCCTACAAAATATTGTGTAAAAACAAAACAGAAGTCTCTGAAACGAAAAAATGATGTATCATAACACCATTCTAATTCAAAAGTCATAAGCTGCGTCTTTTGATTAAGGAGTTTATTAAATCTATTTGTAGTCTGAAGGTATCTTTCAAAGGAAAAATAAAACTATACCTATCATTAAAACGCAGCGATTAAATTTGGAAAGAGCATCGCGGTCATAGGCTAAGGCCAACATGAATAATTAACGAAAAAGGCAAAAGGCCTTGAATATTTAACGAAAAGTGAAATCCTTAAGATGCATATTTATTCGTAGTTTCTGGGAAAATAAATATAAGGCAAAAGACAAAACTTATTAAAAACTGCCAATTTAGAATAAGTTTAAAAAATTTGCCTAAACCTGGGATCGAACCATGAACCTTTAGATCTTCAGTCTAACGCACTCCCAACTGTGCTATTTCGGCTTGCTAATAATCGTTAAAAGTCAACATGACAACTGGTGCTCTGTAACTACAAGCGTAAGATAACATCAACAGCCTTATTAAGATTTCGGTTCATCGATAATGATTTCCTTGATCAATATATATTTTCAGATTGTACGTCGAAATAAGTTCAGTGTAGCAATGTTTGCTGAGTTATTATTACTGAAAGCTTGAGTCTCATGCACTGTTCCACTAAAATAATTCAGTTATTGAGATTAAGTTGTAGGAACCGGTTGGTTCAGACGGCAGCGCTTTGGATGAATAATCTGAGGACACATGGGTCGATTCCGTTCCTTAACTAACTTTTTTGAAGCTGCAAATTCCATCAACGTAGCGTTGCACTGCAGATAGCTATGTTCTACTGAGCTCCCAGCCTTCCAGTGTACCTTAACAGTGAGTCGCCCATATCAAGCAAGGGTGTGTTGTTTTATTCAGTTGGTGATTATAAAAATGAAGCCGTTTAAATGTTTCTCAGTTTTTAAGCGTTGGTCAGGTTAGACGTTTAAATGTAAATAAATCTATGGTTTAAACGTTTAAAGGTTCAACGTGTAAAAAAGTTATATCGTCTAAACTGCTAAAAGTTTAAAACAAATTTTACGGTTTAGATGGTTGAACGTTCAAAGTGTACGCAAATTTTAATTTTAAACGATGAAACGTCAAAAAAGTGTTCAACTTCAAACGGTTAACCTTTCAAACTATTGCATATTTTTATCCAAAATACAAAATATTTTGCATCATGCAAAAGTACGAGGTCAGGCATGGCAGCATTTTGTTTGTAACGCATCACTAGTAGGGGAAATTTTCAACATGTAAATTTTTTCATCAAATTCGATTTCATTATTCCCAGATTGTTTTGTTCATATCTAGTTAATCGAAACAGAAATAGGAATACTTTTTATCAGACAAGATGGAAAGAAAATTAACAGGCAAGTAAGTATTAAGTATTCGATAGCGTTCTGCATATTTAATTATTAAGTTTTTTGTCCGAGTGCAGCAAATTTGATCTATACAGTGTCAAATATGACGAAGTACACATAACTCAAGTTGCATCACCAAGTGCAACACACTCAATCTAATCCTAGTGTACTCTTACGTGTGAGTCCCTCGGCATCTGTAGCTAATTTTCCTCGATACGACCAGTTGGTTAGTCTGTATTCCTCTGTCGGGTGGGTAGGTTGCGTTCCATTGTGCTCCTTATATTGTCCCTGCTGTATTTCTGCGTCAATGCCCTGTCCTCGTGTATTTCTATATCAGTAAACTCCTTTCATTATTCCGTTGCGCTTTGCCTCTATCTTGCCCTCATTCGCGGTCAGGTAGGCGACTGATCACCTCTTTGCTCGGACCTGTTCAAGCTCACCGCTTGACTTCACAACAGCTTCTAGTTGCGTATTTTTATCGTCTTCTATTTTTTCTGTTTCGTTTTTTCTTTTCTTTTTTCTCCTTTTTTGTTTTTCGCCTGACTCTCTTTTTTGTTTGTTCGTCAGACGGCAAATTTTTTTGTTTTGCAATTTGAGTGCATTTGAGCGAAACCTCAACAAATTTTAACAATTCTGGAACTAATCGAAATATCTATTAAATAGCGTGAAAGGTCTTTGACTTCTTATTTTCATTTTTGATTTTACAAAAATAATTTTTAAACATCACTCTGTTTGAGCGGCTTGCAAAAGTGCTACGAAGTGCGAGCCAAACATCAGAAATCAAAAAAACTGTCTCGTCTGTACTTATACTTATTAGATTCAGACTAAAATTGGGCAACTGACGTCTCTGACTCGCTAAGTAAAGTACCATGTTCGTTTTTATACCTACCCCAGACTAAAATAAGTCCTGGCCGTTTAATCCGGTAAAAATTTGGGTCCTCCAGGGAGCAACAATATTATTATGACTTTCAGGGGCTTCAATGCTCTTGCTACTTTTCCTGAGTTGTTTCGACAAATCAAGCAGCTTGTTGCGAAGTGATTTGATGTGGGCAGAACGAGTGGTCAGAAAAGCCTACACTGTTTTAAAACCTGTCGATTCGACCGATAACAACGAGAACGATGGCCTGTACAAAGCAGGTACGCCGTGATAGCTACTGAGACAACGCTAAAATTTTCTCCCACTAAGGGCCTCATCCAAACATGGATTTAACGGATTAGATTTAAATTAATTTTGCTAATAACACAGCACAAAATGAAAATAGCCGGTTGAAATTTAGTCCTACACGGCTTATATACCATATCTCTGTGTGTGCCAAGTTTCAGTAAATTACGTTTAATTGACGCTGCGTTATTGACGAAATAAAGTTGAATATAATCCGATAAATCCAATTTTGGATAAGACCTTATGTGACGATATTAGAACCGAGGCTTGAAATTGTTATTGTTAATTTTTAAAAATTATAACGAAAGATAATGTTAGACAATACTAATGTTGGAAAAAATAGCTCATTTTTTTAAAAATGAAATGGACGCACCAGGAACCACAGATGTACATGGGGGTGTCTGGGAGGGGGGCAAGCCCACCCCAGATTTGAGATTCCGGGACAACCCAACCCTCAGATGTGAAACACCGGGACAAGCACCCATCTTCGGTGCTGATAAAAGGTGTCCGAAAACTACAAAATCGCCCATAATTGCTGTAAAATACTTCAAAATGAGAAAAAGGCAAAAAAAATCGCTAAAAATGTCCTGATTTTTTAAAAATTTCCCAGTTTTAGGCAAAAATTTGACATGTTTGCGTTTTTTTCAGTTCAGGTTCCCGAAACACCGTGACAAGCCCCCTAAACTTTTGAAAAATCAAACCCCCCCCAGACCGAGACCCCGTGTACATGTATGACCTGTATGTCCGCCCAGGCCGACATAGAGAGTGCTAACCACTACACCACAGTCCCAAGTCTTGTAAGCCCTATTTGCCATTTACAAGACTGTAACGTGGTCGCGCAAATTGCAAAGCGGGCGACTTAGGAGTTATACGTAAGAAGAATAGCATAAATAGCAATAATAAATAATAAAAAACCACCTAGTCCGCCAAGAACTAATAACTTTGTTATGCACAGTACTACATATAATTGCAAATTTTAAAACAAGATGATGCCAAAAAAGCAGGCCGTAAAAAATTTGAATTTATTTTCCAAATAAGAGAGCATAGAGCTTCAATTTTACTCTATTGTTCTGTAATTCAAAGTCGACCAAACTTAAAAAATAAATATTTTACAGAAAAGCTGCAAACAACTGGATGATGATACTTATAGTCATCATTGATACTTATAGAACATCAATTTCAGAAAACTTCGGAAGCAATTACAAAAATTCTATAATATTCAACAATGCTGTTCAAGTCGGAAAAGAGTCAAACTACAACTACGAAAAAGCCCTCATGAATGCAGCGTCCACGGTAACAACGCTAGCAACCTTGGTGAGCATGTCAACAACGCGAAATTTTCCCCTTGAATCGGCAGAAAACAGCAGGAAATTTCAGCACATTAAGCTGCCACACTTCACAGAAACGGTCTTGCAAGTTGCCGATACAGCTTTTAATTGCCTACGCAAAGCCAACGGGGTCATGCATACCATAAATTTAGCTCTGGCGATGGTTCCAAATAAATTGAAATCGATGGTCCAAGACGTCTTTAATGCCCCGCTAGAAGATTCTGAGGTTCTGATCAGTCTTGGAGTGAGTGACGTGAAACAGCACACGACGATAGCAGTTAACGCGGCGGCCGAAATGAACAAAATGCTTGATGGAGTCAACCTGCTGGTTCAAGAGTTTGTCACAAGTTTGGTGTTCAACAAACAGCTGAACCAGGAAAAAATAGAAGCTCTGAAATTTGAAATAACCATTGCCAAAGAGCGAAAGAAAAACCTGGAAGAATTGTCGAAACAATTGAAAGAAAATCACGCCGAAAAAATAAAGCGAGCAGAGGAAGACAAACAGTCTGTACTTGACGCTATAGGAAAAATTCCGACCGGTGCTAGTGCATTTTTCCAACGAGTTTTTACTAGCATAGTAAAGGCATTTAAAAAAGATGTCAAGAACCAAGAAACTGCACAAAATACTGCTGACGAAGGCGTCTCGCGATTTTTCAATTTGATTTCTGGCAAAGGGGCCGGCAGAATAGGAGAACCAAGTCCGTTTTTTGCCTCCTGCGCTAAAATTATCAAAGAAAATCCAAAACCCGTTAGTGATCGGGTTAAATTCATCGTAGTTTGGAATGAAATCTTGGCTCGCGCAACGGAATTAACGAGAGCTTATGGCAATGTCTCTATCAGCTTGAAGGAACATGGAGAGGTGAAAAAAATGAGCGAAAATGCCACTGATACTAAAAAAATAATACTGGTCCAAGCTTTGGCCAATTTTACTGCAGCGGTAACAATGGTACAGCAGTTGCCGATTCCGTCGGATGCTTCATTGTCGCCGCTCACAATAAAGTTCAAGCCTATAGTCCAGCAAGCTGAGAAGAATAAAGTAGAACTGAAAAAAATCGCAGTAAATGAAACGTTACCGCCTGCTATGTTGGTTAGCTTTAAAAAAATAATCGCTAAAAACGCGGCCGAAGCAAAAGTATTGCGGCAATTGAAAGCTGAGACCCACTACGAGCCACCCGAACGTAAGTTTCGGATCAAATTTTGTAAAACCGATTCACACTTTCTGCAGTCGTATGTCCATTCACCAATTATACAAATTACTACCTACGTATATAATCATGGCACTTGCTGATCTGGTATAAATTATCAAGAATGACGTGATTATGTATTTTATAATTTTGCCGGCGAAACGAATATCAGCTATTAAGTAGGTATTTATCGATCAAAAAAAGTACATGCATTGCATAGCATAGAATACTTAGTACATAAACGTATTGATGTTAACAAACCTGCCTTTTACATGAAGCTATGTAGAAAACCTATATATTCAGGTTACATTTATGTACGTTCCTAGTATGTACCTGATAGGAGTAGGTCACGATTCAAGAGGTAACGTGCAAAGGTAAGTTTACAAAGATAACAAGGAGTTAAAATGCGATTTGCCGCTATTTCTGTCGGAGTGGGGCATAACAACTCGTGATACACGGGACTGTGACTTTTTAGTATGCTTGCTTTTATTTCAGCAGAATACAACGGAGAATTGGACGAACGGGGACAAGTAATGCGTCTGCAACGATTGAGCAAAATGTCAGCACGCGCCGCCGAACAGAGCAGAAAAGAGTTGGAGGAGAACCGAAAGAAGATACTGAAACGTCAAGGAGAAATTTGGCGTTTGGCCGATGACGTAAACTCAACCGAACCGATTCTCGATGTCATGAAACAGGCCATAAGTCAGCTTGGTGATCTGAAAAGTCAATGGCAAGAAATTGGCAAATTTCTGCAATGGCTGTCCAACATACAACTGAACAGCACTGCCATCAAATTCGAACGGGAATGGACGAATTTTGCGAACAAAACAAAGGGTAATATCGGCAGGATGACAAAAGAACGTATACTGGAGAGAACTAAAGATCTGATCGGCACAGTGAAGTTGATGAATACCGTGGCAGTTTTGTACCGCCACGTTTCGGAAAAGTTTATACTGAAAAGTTTACTGAATCTGACCCAGTTGTACACGATGCCGATGCCGCAGCAAAAAGTTTACCTGAAAAAACTTGATAAAGAACAAAAACGAACTGTTCATACAATTGAGCAAATCGGAAAGATACGACGGGAAAATGTCGTGAAAAATAAGCTGCTAATGAAACAGCAGAAGTTCGCAAAAGTAATCGGAAATAAAAGCAAAGAAGAGGTTAAGACTGAAGAAGAAATTGACAAGACCCTTTTCACAAGTTTAGAGAATCTTGCAGCAAATTACAAATGAAAGAACACAATGCTAAGAATTTGCAAAAAATGCTAACCTCGTTCTGTTTAAAACGCTCTCGCTGAATGAATTAAAAATAATTTGGGGAAAATGCTATTTTTAAACTTTTTCTGTTAATCATAGTTTATAAAATCAGTTAAAATTCTATATACTTAACCCTTTACTGGTTTGGCGACCTTGTGAGGTCCACTGTCTTAGTGGATCGCTAGTTTATCACGTGCCTGTTCTGTCCAATCAGCGGTTATTTTATTTAATAACGTGACTTGTACTGGCTTTGTTGCGCAAAAATTATAGCTATATTCACATGCTACTGGAAAATTGATCACTTTTGCTAGTGGCTGTTAAATGGTTTGGGGTAAGGTGAAGTTGGGGTTAGCATAAAATATACAAACTATACTGTATAATGTTTTACTAATTCTTTTCATCAGTTAACGCATATAGATTTTGTCCATACTTTCTTCTTTAAGCTGTAAGCTGTGTGGAATGAGAAGCAGCACTGTTTTGCGGGTACCCGCACGAGGTCCTTTGACCGACAAAGGAGATTTATGAATGAAAAGTTTTATTTACTAAAACGGTTTTTATGCTACTTCTAGCCAAATTGAACGATAAAACTTGACTTAGCTCATACGCTGGTGCAGCTGGAGACGGACCAAGCTCGCACAACACCCGGCGGTCTGCGTACGTCCCGTAGGTTTACGGGTCGGCGAGCCGCATAGGCCCTACTACTCCATGGCGGTCTGTTTTATGCATATTTCCGGCCCGGAATTTTAGGGTCCGGGGCCCGGGCCGGCCGACTTCTTGGAAAAGCAGGCCGGGTCACTCTCAGGCCGGCCCCGACCGGGCTCACCCGCGGTCCCAGGTCCGTTACTGGCCGGAGAGATCTCTATGACAGTTACGTACAAGCAGAACGACTTATGTAGATACTTGCGCTTACAAAAACTGTGCTGAAAACGATGAAAACTGTGCTCAAAAAGCGGTAACACGTCGGAAACCACGACTCCGCTGTCATCGAATATGTACCCTCTAGTGGTCAAACGACCTCGTGAGGTCGCATTTACAGCTGTATGTGACTGAGCTAAATAAACTCTAGAAACGTGTTTATCAGAGCTATGTATGTTAAGTCAGAAACAAGCGCAAAAAAATTTTCCTGCAGCGATTTTAAGATTGGACCAGTAAAGCATTAATACCCACTACTCACAAGAGCCATTTGACAATCCTTTGGGTTTATAGGGTGGATTTCACAAAGGTGGTTTTACTAAACCATTGGTTTTACCAAGAGTACATAATAGGGAAGAGTATGACACTCTTCCCTATCCTAGCTAATCGGCCCGGACGATGCTCCGGCCGAAATAGCGCTTTTACGCCTTGATTTCAGGGGGGGTACCCCCCCTCGAATCATGACATGTCTTGATTTCAGGGGGGGACCCCCCACCGGGTAGTGTCTTGATTTCAGGGGGGGTACCCCCCCCTCGTTTCAGCAGACTGCCAGCTCGAAATCGGTGGTGTCTTGATTTCAGGGGGGTACCCCCCCCCCCCTGGTTTCAGCACACTGCCACGGTGATGTCTTGATTTCAGGGGGTACCCCCCCTCGTTTCAGCACGTTACCAGCTCACCATAGATTTCATGCTGGCAGTGTGCTGAAACGGGGGGGGGTACCCCCCCCTGAAATCAAGACACCACCGAATTTGCGCTGGCAGTGTGCTGAAACGAGGGGGGGGGTACCCCCCCCCCCTGAAATCAAGACACTTCCCGGTTTTGAGGGGGGGGGGTCCCCCCCCTGAAATCAAGACATGTCATGATTCGAGGGGGGGGTACCCCCCCCCTGAAATCAAGGCGTAAAAGCGCTATTTCGGCCGGAGCATCGTCCGGGCCGATTAGCTAGGATAGGGAAGAGTGTCATACTCTTCCCTATTATGTACTCTTGGTTTTACGTACGTTTGGCATGATTTGCACGTAATTTCATTACGAAATATCGAATGAATCGTTACGAATTTCGTAGATTGTCTTAAACCATTGGTTTAGGTCAGGTGAAATTTCAAACCTGCAGCGCAGCAGATCTCCCTGGGGCCGGTTTCATAAACAATGAATAGCGATTCATTAGTAATACTGATGCAACGTAGAAAATGGAGTATAACTTTGCGCTTCCACACTATTTCTTCTAGAAATTTTTTTTGACAGGTTGCCAATATGTTGCATAACGTGTGGTTGAAATCTCAAAAAATCGCTTTATCCACTGAATAATATAGCTAACTTAAAGTTATTCACTAGTTGCAAATATAAGTGAATTTTTCAAGCCACTAATGTATACTAATATTTGCGACTAATGAATGACTTTGACTTAGCTAGACTTTTGACTACAGCAAGCAAACGCAACAAATTTTTACGCACACGTTATCTAACATATTGGCGATATGTCATGAAAGTTTTAAACGGAAACGTTACTTAAACCCAACGTTATAACTCGTTTCATAGCTGACACCAGTGTTAACATAGTAAATCGCAACTGATCTTTTATGAAACCGGGCCCTCGTGACGATTCGGCCTCGTGTTATACGACCCGAGCGAGCGCATTGAATGGCGTACGCCATGTAGCATGAGCGGCCGCATTCTATCAATGGAATATTCACACTGCCTGCTACATTATTTCACCACAATGCAGTAAGTAGTGTGCGTGTGAGCCCGCTCGTGGACCCGCTCATGCTCCATGATGTGCACCATGGAGCAAAATTCGCCCTCGTGTAATAGGCCTTTCAGGTTGGTCTCTGTCCGTTCAAAGAAACGCCTGAGGAAGGAAGAGTACAGCGAACAGCCACACAAATCATGCCACCTGCTTTGTCTCAGGGTTCGGCAATTTCTGGCCAGAGTTTAGTTAAATATAATAAGACAACTGAATCTTAGCTTTTAATGAACAAATCGCACAAACAAAACAGAATGGAAGAAATAAAACTGTTTTCTAACCACGGTCTAACGAAGCCATTAAATCGACAAATTACAGCCTTTTAAAAAAACCAACAAACCTCGGCAAAATCAGTCGAAATTCAAAAACTCAAAAAATGTACTTTCGAAACTTTTAAACAGATTCTGCAAAATAGATTATATATATATATATATA